>CM061919.1:130835297-130859050 GCA_031002005.1 Vandiemenella viatica
AATTCCTGTGCAGATAACAAGATGAACTGGAAGCAAATTCAACAACTTACAAAACATAATTCTGCAAAATTTTCATTGAAGATAATAGCTAGAATAGCTGATACAGAAACAAGGAAATTGATATATTTTGCATATTTTTACTACCTGCTCACTTATGCATTTCCTCCTGGGAAAACATTTCATAAGCAAAGAAGGTGTTAAAATCACAAAGATATGCCTTAATAATTATTTGCAGAATAAGCCCATGAAAATAATGCAGGAATCTTGTAATATATGTATATAACCTCACCAAAACTAGTCAGAAGTATGCTTATTCCATATAATTCATAAAGCAAAAAATTTCTATTAACTTTTCTTAACAATAATGCTCTTAAGCTTGGTTTTGCCCATTTTTCGAAATAAAAAGCTCTAAGACTCAGATAAGGTTGTTTCTCAAACATAATGAGTTTTGTTACATTCATTTCCACTAAGGCAACTCAAGATGATGATAAATTTAAGGTGTATTTTGTATGCTCTGAAAAATTTATTTTAAAAGATATTTCAATTTCAGTGATATAAAACAATGTGCTTAGATAAGATGAAAGGCAAAATTTGAAATTATGAATAAATGCAAAGAACTATGTCAGATTTTGATGCCACAAGTTGTGGTCGGCATCGGAAGAAATACCCCGAATATAAATTTGGATAATTAAATAAATTATAGATACGACTTTTAATTAGGTACAGAAAATAAAAATTTGTGATAAATGGATAAAAGAATAAAATTGGTCTCAGCCCATAGGTAAAATCATGTATATCAAAATCATATTATCAGTTTCAGAAAAATTTTAACTTTTCAAGGAGAAAAATAAGATTTTCTAAATTGAATGGTTAAAGTATTGTTGATAATTCCACTAAAACAAGAAATTAAATGAAAATTTGGTAGAAGCACTGTTGAGAGATAAGTAAGGTTTCAAAATGAAGAGCAAGTGGCACTAAGAAACATACCTGAGTCACAGTTTAAAACATCAAGTAGTTAGATAAATATTAAATTTTGAAGTTAAGAGCTGACGTGACGAGCCTCAAATTTCTTACTTAAGGGGTCAGCCATATTGAATTTAGAGCAGTTTTTTGCCAGCATCCTTCAAGGTTGGTAAGTGACAGGTTGCTCTGTGATGCAGGCCAGAACAATATATTAAGTGGTGATGCGCAACCAGTGCTAGACAAAGAGTTTATTCAGCATGCATTTATAATACCTAATCCTAGTTAGGAGATTTAGGGTGGAAGTTTACCTGCTATGAGTGTTCCTAATCTGCAGTTTTTATTTGGATCTGATAGTACAGTGCCTTAACCAAAACTATCTGGTACCAGAAAAATATATGAGAACTTTAACTGAATACAAATTTTAAAAAGGCGACATGTGTACTACATTAATCATTTAAAATACCTTTAATTATTGGGGTTATAACAAGGGTTTGCTGGCTGCTTAAAATACAACCTATGTTGTACCAGGCATGGTCAATAGTATAACTAAGCTTACTTGAGTGCGTATGCTCCACCCCCGGCACTATGCTGGTGTAACAATCTGATTAGTAATCTAGTTTTACTTACAATACCAGCACAATTCTAAAAGACACTACTATCTTGTGCAGTGGATAATACTGAATATTTAAATCTCAATGCTGACATATGTAGCTATAATACTAGGAATAATTATAATATTAACAAAGATTACATGTCATTTTCAACTACGTAGAAAAGGGGTTCACAGGAGTTTCTTTATTTCATGTCATATCAAAGGAAACAAAATGTTATCTCTGAAAACTTAACACATTTAAATTCAGACTGTAAGAATTTTTGCTTCAAAGCCTAATTTTCTCTGTGAAGGAATTTTCTTCTTGGAATTCGGTACCTAACTAAAGATGACCAAATTTGGTAACTAATAAGAAAATGTTGCATGTTTTTGAAATATGGAAGGGTGAAGTGACAAAGTTATTCACACTAACTAAAGTGGTAAATGATTTTTTAAAAAAGAAACCTACAAATGCAGCAATTAGAGTAACTGGAAATTATATTCATATATACACATTGACATGGCATGCTACATATTTTCAGTCAAAACTAGAAACTGAATTTGCTAATAGAATGTCAAGTAAATAACAAGCAATCAGATGATGGTAATATTACTGGTTTGTTAATAATTATTTGTACTGTTACACATCCCTGAGACTGTTCTCACAGGGGATTAAAGAGAAAACAACTAAAGATTTTTTTAAAAAGGATCTAATCTAACTTAAATGTACAGTACTCGTAAAATGATATCTAAGTCAGTAGCCCTAAGAACTTGACAAAGTCTAGCATATTTATGTAATGGGCACCTAAAGTAGATTTCAGTTATCTACTCATCTCAATTTTGTTGATAAAGTAAATTAGAAAATTTACATCTCAATGCTATTAAAAGCAACAGAACTTTGAGTTTATTCATATCAAGAGAAAAGAAATTGATGGCACCCTAAAAGATTAAAGTTAGGGTGAGGTAAGAAACTTATAATGGGAAATAGTTAAATGACTATAACACATTAGTTTTTGGTCCTCAGAAGTTCTTAACATATATAAATGATTTCTCACTGACATTAGGTGATAATAAATATGATGCTCTATGCAAGAGCTATTCTTTACAAGACCCTCAATATTAATTATTGAAGTTGCGACAATTTACCTAAAAACAAAATGATTAATGTAAGAAGACAAATTTGCAAAAATAAAATAAAATGAATGACATTTAAAATGGGATGTCTGATGGGAATAAGATGAAATGGAAGTAATTATAGTGAGTTCCTGGGTATACATCTACAGTTGCTTAAATAGAAAACAACAGATTCTATAACGTTATAAAAATACAACTATAACAATAGCTACAAATTTCATAAAAGTAAAAGAAGCTATGTTTTACATATTTGAATTTCCCCCACACATGTGGTACCATCACCTAGGGAAATTCTCCACAGACATACAACATACTAAAAAAAAAAAAATGTTCTAAAAATTATTTGCCATATAAACCCATAGTCATCATGCAGAAATCTTTCAGAAAACTTTTTTTTTTAATTATTATTATTATTTTTATTCACAGAGGACAATGATACAGCTTTAATATATTTTATAGTACATAAGATGATTTTGTGAATCCCACATAAGGTAAAACTTGTGTGTGGGCTTCATGATGCAGGTAGCTTGATTCTTATAATACAAATATTTACAGTGACTTAGGATCTAAGAGATATACTATACATGACTGTGCGTGAATAACAATCATTGGAACGTCAGCATTGCAATGTCAGCACCATACATTTATTCCATATTGCCTTTTGCAGCAGAAAATCTAAAGAAATTTAATATTAATACACATATCTATAATGCAGGGAACAAATAAAATTCCCATAAAGAGTTTACAAATAACTGTCAGCCATACAGAGAGTGATATTTTTTTTTTGTCTTCACTGCCTTACCACAAGAAATAAAATGTGGTCTACAAAAATATGACAGCTTAACCCAAGATAAAATAACTTATCTTTCCACACCAATTTTACTCAGAAAGTTTCTTTCAAATCCACTTATATGTATAGTGTAGCCTATGCTTAACTTATTTAACCTCAACTAAAATCATACCTGTGCAGTCCCCGAGACTGCTGCAATTTTCTGAAACTCAATTCCAGTGATGCGCAGTCTGTCCATAAGCATGTCCAGTGCCTTGACCCACATGAGAGGAGGAGCCCACACCTCTCTGCCTTTGCACACCACACCGGCATGTGTCCTGGATATCAATGCACAATAATGTTTAAATTATGGAACAATTTTTTAGGCTATGACACTTTACTATGCAAATCTAACCTGAATTCTGGAAGATCATTGTCAAATTGAACTTGAGCTTCATGAAGGACATTCAGATGATCATCAATGACAGCTGCTTTCAACTGAAAAATAAATTCTGAATTTTAGTTTTCATGATTTTAATGTAATTATTATTAATTGTGATGGAGTTTATATCCCAGTTAAATAATCCATAACATTACATTTACGATACTAACTAAAGAGAAAAGGCTTTCAGGCAATGTAAATAATGAAGAATAGTAAAAATAAATCCATCATTTACCAAAAATTGAAGGAGTTCATCTCATGTTTTGTGTATCTGTCACAATACTCCAGCCTTCAACTTTAGTGAGTAATTTGTTACCACCCCCCCTCCCCTCCCCCAATCATTCATTACATGCATTAATTTACATTCTTATTATTGAATCCCAAGGTAAAAATATTTGTTAGCATAGGTTCTACCACAGTGGCCATATACTGTAAGGGTTTGTTAAAGAACAGAGGTAGTATTAATTATAAGCTATGTTTATCTCACATTGCCTTGCTATGGTGATTATTTTACAAGGAACAATGCTAGAGAAAAATGTGACACAAAAGTATAAAGGCCAAATGCTTTCTGTTTTTCATCTTTAAATATATAAAAGCTTTTTTCCATGACTTCGTATGCATAGACCTAGATTTTTATTGCTATAATTGTATATAGAAAGATGTAAGTAACATAAAGGGTGTCCCAAATACCATGGGTCAGGATAATATGATGGGGTAGCCAACACCATACCATTTAATTTAATTACAATGGAGCACAGGCTCCGGTGGCAATTTCCCTACACAACCCATCTTCCCCCTATCCTGCACCTACCTACATTTGCCCTCTACAAATTTTATCTTTAAATTCTTTCAAAGTTTTCGGTAAATTATTCATCATTTCTCTTGGTAACTCATTCCAATCCCTGACACCCTTACCTAAAAAAGAGAATCTTACCACACCCTTGTGCCTGAAATCGAGTGCCAGCTTGTGGTCATGGTCATCTTTTCCCTTCCATGCACTATTTTTTATACCTATTGCAATATCTTTCCATGCCTCATCGCCAGTATATGCCCTGTACACTCCCATGACCTTCCTCATCCTCCTCCTGTCTTGCAATGAATCCCATTCCAGCTCCTTTATCATATCCGTCACTGATTGCATTCTACCATTAAATCTGTATCATAAAGAGAACTAGATTCAAACATGTTTAAGGTAAAAAAAAAAAAAAAAATAGTCTTTGGAAAGTGCAATTCAAGTATGAGGCAAAGGCTCAAATAGGACATATAAACAATATGAAAATAAAACATTAGAATTCATCTAAATGCAGATTCATAAAAATGTGTACAGAAATGAAAAAACAATGTGTATGTGATGGGATTACCACAGAAAGGAAAGTGAAGGATTTTATAAGAGACTGAGTCAAGAGGAATAAATGTTGTCTGCGATATATTGTTAGGTCAGGTCCAAACTACAGAGTTCAGAGAAGGTAACAGCAGTTACTGAATTGACTAAAGCAATTAGACAGTCTTGATTTTGTATGTACACCCTGTGACTATTTATCATGATGTACATTTAGTTGGCAATGAACACAATATGTGCTCCATTGCAATTAAATTAAATTAAATAAAAATAAAATATGAGAGTAGATACAATGAAAGCAGACAAGTCAGTATACATTATGGGTTGTACAGGCTAAAAGTCCACTCATCTGGGATGTTTTATGAGTCGGTAGACTGTTTTTATTTACTTATTCTAACAGGGAAAAAATCATTTATAACATAAACTAGCTGACCCATGACTTCATTTCTGATTGTAAAGAATTTTGAATGATAGCTACCGACATGTAACCACCATAGTGCATGATGGGAGACTCAAAACTAAAACCATATACAAACATTAGTGATCTGCACAGGGTATTTATGACTGCAAAGTGAAATATAGGGACATACATGTCTTTGGTCGAAATATGAAATTGCTCTCTGTCGACCAATTTCAACTACCATACCTCTCACACCACCTATAGCTACTGACATGACACCACCATGGTGCACAGTGGAAGACTTGAGATTAATACCACACACAATCACCAGTGGACTTGTGCTGGGTAGCTTTTCACTGTGGAGTGAAATAGAGGGACGCCCATGTCTATTTCTTATCAGGTCTACCTGGTGTTGCAAATTAAAAAAAAAAAAAAATCAGATTTGTGAAAAAAAAAACCTAGCACCCTGTTTTTTTTTTCAGAAAACAATAAATTTGATAAATTATAGTTTTATTTGCGGAACTTACATTTTAGATATGTGTTTTATATCTTACTGAATCCAATAATGTCTTACATAATGATTCATAAATTTATCTATATAGGTAACATAATTTTATTCATCCTCTATGTCAGTACTACATTCACTAGTATCAGCACCACCAACACTAGTTCGGTCCGTGTCGGAATTTTCTGTTTCTTCTTCTGGCAACTTAGATCCATAGTTACATTTTCTTTTACTGGTTGTTCTTGTATTGTACACAAAAGATTTTGAGATTGCAATTTTAAATTGTGAACAAAGTACACACTGTGCATAAAGACTGCGCTGATAATTCTCTTACTACAGTCTTTTAAGTTTGAATTTATTATCATACAAATTAGGAACTTTATTTCTTTTTCAATAATTGGTTTACGCCAACGGTTGCAAGGAAACAATTTATAATTACTGAAAATTTAATGACTCAGTATCACTATACGCTGAGAGTCAAACAAGTATGTGAATATAGGGAAAGCACAATGAGTAATAAAAAGAGGCAAAAAAAACGTAGATAAATTTAAAATTCCTAATTTTTTGAAAAGATCCGTAGGTCTACAGGTAAATTCGTAGGGTTGGTAGCACTAGTTCAAATAGTGAGTATCAATCCAAACAATGGGGAACGGGGATTCCTTCCCTCGCAACCAAGCCTCTTCGGGAAGTCCCCGTTCGAAAAAGAAAACTTCAATGTTGCCAATATATTCATAATTTTCTTTTCTACTGAACCAGAAAAGTATAGTAGATTTAAAAATTAAGATAAGTAATTAGTATAAACTCAAAAACAGTTATATTAAATGATAAATGCCTTACAAATTTGAGATTTAGTAGTTAAGAAAAAAATGTGTCCCAGAAAAAAAACATGTTTTTTTTATAGTTTTTTTTATTTCAAGTTAGAAAAAAAAGCGTTTTTTTACAACACTAGGTCTACCACTTTCAACCACCATATCTACCATACAACCACAGCTACCGACATGCAATCACCATACTGCATGATGCAAGACTCAAGGCTACTACCACACACAAACATCCCTGTAGTCTGTGCTTGGTAGTTCTGGCTACAATGTGAAATACAATGACACACATGTCTTTGGTAGAAATAGGAAAATGCCCTACGTTGATCACTTTTAACCACTATATCTCCCACATCCCATAGGTACCAACATCTAACCAACATAGTGAACAATGGGAGACTCGAGGCCACTACCATACACAATCACCAGTGGTCTGCACTATGTAGTTGAGGCAAAGTGACACATATATGGACACACGTCTTTGTTTGAAATACGAAAATATCCATGATCAATCACTTTCAACCACCATATCTCCCACACTCCCACAACTATCAACATTCGGCCAACATTGTGCATGATCGGTGACTCTATGCTACTACCACAAACAAACACCAGTGATCTGTGTTAGATTGTTTTGGCTGAAAAGTGATACATAGGGGCACAAGCCTTTGGTCAAAATATGAAAGTGCCCCAGGTCAAACCATATCTCACACACCCCCATAGCTACCGACATCTAACAACCATAGTACACAATGGGAAACTCGAGGCCACTACCACACACCATCACCAGTGGTTTTGTGCCGTGTAGTTGAGGCAGCAAAGTGAAATATACGAACACACATCTTTGGTTGAAATATGAAAATATCCTTGATCGACCACTTCCAACCACCATATCTCCCACACCGCCACAGCTACTGAAATTCCACCAACGTTGTGTACAATCGGTGACTCTATGCTATTACCACACACAAACACCAGTGATCACTTAATAGTGCAGATAATGAGAAAGGCATTGAGATACATGGGTAACATAAGTCTTTGGTAGAAATATGAAAGAGCACCAGGTCGACCACTTTCAACCACCACACTCCCACCCCCTCCCCACAATGGGAGACTTGAGGTCACTACCACACACTATCACCAGTGGTTTGCACTCACTATGTAGTTGAGGCAGTAAAGTGAAATATACGGGCACATGTCTTTGGTTGAAATACGAAAATATCCTTCATCAGCCATTATCAACCATCATAACTCTCACAGCTATTGAAATTCGGCCAATGTTGAGCATGATCGGTGACTCTATGCTACTACTACACACAAACACCAGTGATCTGTGCTAGATAGATTTGGCTGAAAAGTGACACATAGGGACACATTTCATGTGGTTGAAATATGAAAGTGCGCCAGGTCAACCAGTTTTAAACGCCATATCTCCCACACCCCATTAGCTACTGGCATCTAACCACCATAGTGCACGATGGGAGATTAGATGCTACTACAACACATAAAACCAATGGACTGTGCTATGTAGTTGTGGCAGGAAAGAGAAGTATAGGACACACATGTCTTTGGTCGGAATATGAAAATGCCCTGCATCAACCACTTTTAACCACCATATCTCCCCCCCCTCCCCCAGCTATCGGCATTCGGCCAACACTGTGCACGACAGGAAACTCCATGCTACTACCACACACAAACACCAGTGACCTGTGCTAGGTAGCGGTGGCCGAAAAGTGAAATATAGGGAGATGCATGTCTATTTTATATGCATATATATGTAAGATATTCCATGATAACTATAATCATTATTGTTTTGCTTATAATCATATATAGGCCTAAATGGATGTCTGCAGAAGAATCAAAAGTAGTACATAGAAGAAAAGAGATAATCACAAACTATTACTTGATTTCAGAAGAAGTAAGGAAGAAGGATTTTGTAGGTAAGAGAGTCAAATACTGAAACAAATTGCTATTGAAATTATGAACAATTGACTACAAATTAAAAATTTCATTAAATGTGAAATTTTGGGTAAAAAGAGATTTTCATTGGGACTTAATCAAGTTAATTTTAAATGAAAAACGAGTCACAGAGTCTCTTACACCCACTGTGTATTGGCTGGGTATAAGGTGTATATTTTTCCACAGAATTTATTGCAAGGGAAGGAGCCTTGATGTAATTTAGTTAATTTAATGGATTAGTACTTATAAAGAATGATATTTTTTATGTTGAACTGTTTGCTGGCACATGTGTAGAGAGTTGTGGGAAGGTTTTTGAGATTTTCATAGAACTTCATAGTAAGCATAAGGTTTAAGGTTTTTCTAGGAACACATCAGAGCAGGATATATGGAACGAATGGTGAATTAAAACATAGAACGTTTGATTTTGGAGCCTTTCGAAGAGAGACTTATGGGATATGGTGATACATGAATGATTATGAAACAACTAGATAGGGGATTTTTTATCTGAATGGTTGTGACTTCCTTAATTGCCAACATGTATAACAGGGAGAGTCTGGTGCAGAAAGCTTGGTAGGTATCAAAGAGAAAATTGTAATATATTGACAGTAATAACATGAAAGAAGATGCTGCTTTAAGACGATATTAAAATAAATAGGCACAAGAAAGTAGGATAAATAAGGACCTACAAAATTAACAATATTTCCAGTAATCACTTAATCGTGCAGATAATGAGAAAGGCACTGAGGATAGATATGCACACACTAGTGTATGAACTAGATGGTTTTGGGTTAAAGCAAGGATGGTGGGGGCAGAAGGAAGTGTATGATGAATAAATTTGGAAGATCGACTTGAGAGAGAAAAACAGAAAAATGTGATGGGTTATCCTTAGCTTGGTATTAGCAGAGGGCGAGGACAGTATTGCATCAAGTATATTTTGGTAAATCACATCTTAACTGCTAAGATCAGAAGGAGTGGTTGTTACTGGTGAGAATCTGTATACTATAACTATGAAGCTATTGCTGGAGTAGTTTGAGCTTAACTTCTTTTGTTTCAACTACTATCCGCATCACCAGTTCCATGGCAAAAGCAAAGTAACCCACTGTTCTCCTACCTACACAAATCTTCCTTGACTGCTGGAGGAAAAATATTTGAACAATATTGCCTTCAAGCCACTCATGAGGTTCAAATACACAGCTGATATAGTCATCATCCAGACCTTGTAGAATAATAACCTTACTGTTAAACTCCCATGGACTTAATTCCATCCGCACATCACCCTCTTTGTAGGAGACATTTTCCAACAGAAATGATACCAAAATATCTTGTCCACCTGATTTCCAGCAATACCTGCACTTTGAAACTTTCCCTACCTGTGATACCACATCATAATCCCTGTGGCAGACACATTTATTCTGATGAAGAATTCCTCAAGTATTATCAAAATCTGTAACAAGCTCTTATTACCTATTACAATGCCCTATATCATGTACAAAAACAAAAGTCACGCTAAGACGTGCACCTCATATAACATCTCCCATCCTGCACCACCATATGCTAATCATATCCACCTCTTAGTCATCCAGCACATTATGCATGTACAACTGCATGTCAGCACAAATGTAATTTAATTGCATGCTTCAGTGACTTCATGCATAAGAGTGTGGGAAAATTTCTTCCATAGGTAAAGAGGTCAGGGACTGGAATAAATTAGCAAAGGAAATTATTAATAATTTACCGAAAATGCTGGAAGAATTTAAAAATTACCATTTGTAGAAGGAAAAAGTAGGTGGCTACAAGAAAGGGGGAAAATGTGTGTAGGGAAATTGCCACTACAGCATACACTCCTTCACAACTGAACAATTAAACAAAACTTCCCTACACAACAATTTTTTCCCTGTTTTGTACCAGACTACTATTGGCTTTTATTTTAAATTCCCTTAGCATTTAGGTAAATTATTCATCACTTCCCTTGGTAATTTATTGTAATCCCCAATTTTTTTACCTACAAAAGAAAATTTTCACACTCCCTTACGCCTGAAATTGAGTGCCAACTTGTGGTCATTGCTATCTTTTCCCTTTCCTCTTTAATTCTTCCACCAATATCTTTCAAAGCCTCATCATTAATATACTTGTACCCTCTTCTCCTAACTTCTAGTAAATCCCAATCCAGTTCCTTTACCATATCGCTTATTGATTGTGTTCTATGGTTATTTCCACTGACACATCCTGCCTACAGTTTCTTAAAATAACAGCTCTGTTCCTGTGATCAGTGCCTGTAGTTGACTGGTGTCTCAGATAAACAATGAACTGTGATTCTTTTAAAAATGATGTACGTAAAAAATTTAACCAGATTCATGACTGTATTTGTAGCAAATTTCGGTGAACAATGGATTTGGCAGTTACTACTGGAAATTTTGCTGAGAACATTTCAAACATTCAATAATCTCTATGGACGTTTGTTGTCAGATGATTTTTTTTTTTTAAATTCAGATGTTTAAATACATTTATGCATACAAGAAACTCCTAATATACTCAGCAACAAAAGAATAAAATTAATAAACCAATGGGTCTTACTGATTAAAGGATAACCCAATGATTTTCATTTTCATCATGCTATCTTTTTCCACGCTGTTGAGGTAATTAATGAGTTCTGTCCTGATTGCCCATATATGTCTGTGTCACAAAGATAGACTTCATTTGAAATTCTGTTTTTCTGCTACCACTAATCACCATTTGTGAGGGTTGGACACACAGATTCAAATGCCTGACACAAGATGCCAATTCCACTCTACACAGCATGTATTCCCAGTTATTTTGAAGAATGCTCTCCCTAAAATTCCCATACATTATAACCCAGAAGGTTTTTTGCTGTTGGAATGCATAAAAAAAAAATAAACTGAATAAATTCTAAAATATAATCCCAGCAGTAATCTCTTCACTGTAAGAAAACGCTCTGACAGTTATTTTGCATAAAGTCAACTATCATTCTAATGCTATGTGTAAGGCAAAAGGAGGGTCTTTACAGCATATATATATATAACTTGTTGTTAAGTTTCTATTGTGAAATATTTCATTTTCAAATTGGTTAATCTTTATAAAACCATCCTGCACAAAGGAAGGAATGTGGCATAATTTATAGGATCATCAGGTTTCTCAAAAAAAATAAAAAATAAAAAAAAATTAAATAACAAGTTGCTAGTACAATGTTAAGATTTTTATTATTTTTGCCATAAACATCACCACAGGATTTTTTTTTTTTTTTTTTTTTTTTAGTTTGGGTTTCTGTTTAACCTGAAAATAAAAATTTCCTCATTATCTGTGTAATACAATTGCTGTGTAAGGAATAAACTCAGATGAATGTAGACAGTATAGAGATAGGGCATGAGGAACTTAATTTTTATAATGAAAGCAAACAGAAAACTAGGAAAAATTGTGAAACAATTCCAAAACACTAAGTTTACCAGCACACCAAGTGACAGAGGATACTACACAAATCATGGACAGCATCTTAATACAAAAGGGAAAGCTGAAATTTCAAGAATATTGTTGGAAGTAATATCAAAAGAATTAGATTGCCAAGAAATTTTACATCTTGACTGGAAAGTGCCTAAAGAAACAAAAGTAGAAACAGTCATCATAGGAGCAGAGACAACAGAAGCTGAAACCCCAAAAACCTTAGCAGCAGAAGCAGAAAATTTCCCAAGACTAGTGATAAGGTCATCAACTCGCACAAAGAAGCAACCAACAAGAGATTCTGATTTTTTATGGGTTCGCCATGCAGACAAACTGACATCCAGATAAATGAAAATAAGCAAGTGGTGATCCCCTTAGCTCTACCTAAAGTGAGACAGTGCTATAGTGAAAAAAGTGTCAATACAAATAAAGCAAATTTTGATGGTAAAAACATAAAATTCAATCAAATAAACCAAGGTTCTGATAATGTAAGTAATAAACATGGTCTTAGAATTCTACATCTAAATATACAATATATACCTAATAAACTTGAATTGCTTGAAAACTTTATGAATAGTATCAGGGCAGATATTGCTATAATAACTGAGCATGGTTTAAATAATGAAAATATCAAATTTTGCAAGATTAGAAATTACAAACTGATAGACTTCTTCAATAGGACAGATCACAAGGGTGGAGGTGTTGCAATATATGCAAAAAATGGATTGAAAGGAAATAAATTGAAAGGAGTTAATAAATTTTGCTGTGAAATGTCATTTGAGATTGCAGGGATAACTATATCAAACAGCTCCAGTAAAGTAACTGTTATTGGTATATATAGATCACCTGGTTCTAAAGAAACTGATTTTATTGAGCAGATGGATCTACTACTACAGAACACTAATAGATGTAGCACAGATATTGTTTTGCCAGGAGATTTCAATATAAATGTAGACAAAGCTGACATAGCTTACATAAAACTTACTGATCTCCTTAGTATCTACAATATTAGAGACACCATTTTCTCCCCAACAAGAATTACTGCAAATAATTCAAAAACTATCGACCATATTGCTACCAATCTGAATGATAAACATATTCTGCCTAACGTAATAAACAGTTATTTGTCTGACCTTCAGGCACAATACATTGATGTGTTAAATTTTACAACTGAAAGTGAAAAACCGGTATATGAAAAAAAGGAATTCAGAAAAATAACGGATGAAAACACTAAAGAACTTAACAAACACCTGATAAAAGAGTCTTGGATGGATATATTTATTGCTGATAGTGTAGATAGTAAATGGGATGCTTTCTACAAAATTTTTAATGAATCGTTTAACCATTTTTGTCCAATTGTAACAAAGAAAACACAGATAAACCATAAAAGCAAAATTAAACTACCATCCAATATTATAGCAATACAAGAAAAAATGAAAGATATGTAGTACCATTTATATCAGTCATCAGGTCTCACCCACTACAAAAATATGTATAAATTTTATAAAAAAATGTTTCAATGTGAATTACAGAATTTGAAAGTGGGAATTTATGGGGGAAAAATTGTTGGTTCAAATAACATTGGGAAAACCATCTGGGGTCTAATAAACGATGTAAGAAAGGACAAGCAGGAGATGGAGAATATTGAGTTAAATGCAAATGGAAAAATAGAAAAGGATCCCAGTAACATTAGCAACATGTTTAATGATTTCTTCCTAAATGTAGGAGAACCCATGAGTACCAATAGAATAAATGCAGATAATAGAATTAATTACTCCATCAATAAATCAATATTTTTGTATGAGACAACGGAAGAAGAGTTAAGTAGTATTATAAAAAATTTAAGAAATAAGAACTCTAGTTGGTGGGACGGCATGACTACATATTTATAGTGTAAGGAAGCCCTTCTAAAGCTATTGTCATTTTTGATAAATTAATCCATAGCAAATGGGGAATTTCCAAATTGTCTGAAAATCAGCATAGTTAGGTCTGTATTTAAGAAAGGCAACAAGAAAGATATTGCTAACTACAGACCTATTACTCTGACCTCTATTCTGAGCAAACTATTTGAAAAAGTTATCCTAGTGAGATTAAATAACTTCATATTGCAAAAAAAGCATCATTAATCCCTTCCAGTATGGTTTTCAGTAGGGGTTATCCACTACTACTGCTGTAACTCAGTTTATACATGAGGTTTTAGAAAAATTAGATAAAAAACAAAGTTGCTGGATTATTCCTAGACCTCTCAAAAGCATTTTATTGTGTTGATATCCACCTACTACTTCGCAAATTAGAAAATTATGGAATTAGAGGATTAGCTAATAAACTACTGTCATCCTACATCCAAAATACACAGAAATTTATTTTAAGAATGGCGAATCAGTAAGTAAGGTAAAATCAAAACTGGGTGTAGTCAGATGTGGTGTCCCTCAGGGATCTGTGCTTGGTCCTTTACTATTTGTTTTGTATATAAATGATATTGATATACCAAATAAAAGTAGAATTATAACATATGCAGATGACACTACAGCAATTTGCTGGGATAGCAATGATTCCACATTAGAGACAACTGCTACTAAGACCTAAAATGAGTTATCAGAATACTTTGATGTAAATGGATTAATTTGTAATAAGAAAAAAAAACATGTTTAATAAAGTTTAAATTAAGAAATCATGATATAGACAATAAATTAAGATTAATAACTAGGTGAGGAAGCATCTATGAAACATGTGAATACAAGTTCCTAGGAATATATGTTGACAAGTTCCTAACATGGAAGCCACATGTTGATTTTGTATGCAAAAAAGTGAGTAAAGGCATTTTTCTAATCAACCAGTTATCAAAAGTCTTGGACAGAAATATTCTAAAAATTGTATACTATGGAATAATCTTTCCACATATCATGTGTGGTATTGAAGTCTGGGGATCTTGTTGTCATATCAATATGCATCGATATTTACTGCTGCAGAAAAGATGTATTAGAATAATGTACAAATTAGATAGAAAAGAATCGTGTAGAGAAATATTTAGACAGGAAAACATTCTTACGGTATTTTCACTATATGTATATAGGGTTTTACTATTGATTCAAGGTAATCCTCACTTTAACCACACAAATAGTGACATTCATAAATATGATGCTCGTACCAAGACGGACCTTCATATCAAAAACATAACTCTAAGGCAGCAGGTAAGAGTGCCTATGAAATGGGAGCCAGACTATATAATAAGCTTCCAGCTCATTTAAAGATATTGACGGGGAATGAATTCAAAATTGGAATAAAATCTTATCTATGTAATAAGGTCTTGTACAAACTTAATCAACTGTAAAAAATATATGTATGAATGTACCTTTTGTATTGACTTTCCTAGAAACTTGTATCACAAGCATATTGACAATAAAAAATTATTATTATTATTATAGTTAATTTGCTTTTATAAGCGTCATGTAAGAGTCGTCGTATCGGGATATAAATTACTGCCCAGAAACTAACCACAGTGTTTTTTTTAAATAAATCGTTGCAATACTAAATGTATAAAAGATTAATCTTAATATTTGTTGGATATTACTGGTTTTGTAAACGTTTTCTTCCGCTCTCCAGAACCACTGCGTGCGTTGTAATAATACGAATGGCGTAATCAAATATCTGGTAAAGTAAGCCTATATGAGGAAAAATGTAATAAAAAGTTTAATTTTGTTTCACTGGACCGGTGAATACAGGTAGCCTAATGAAAAAATCCACTGGGTAACCTGTGAAAAGTGAGACAGAGCTATAATGGTCATCTCCTTTTCAAATAAAATTATGTGTTCCGTAACTAATGACACATATTAACCCAAAAGTTCTGAATTAGAATACGTCAGCGAAAATTAAAAGTTCACGTTCCTTTAAAAAATAAAAAAAGAGTTAATCAATACAATCAGTGTTTTATTACTCATCGCAACATTACTTTATTTATGTTATTGTTATTACTGTTTCTAACAATTTGTAAGCAGCGTTTTTGACACTAAATAAATAAATACTGTTTTATTCTTTTGTGGCTGTGAATATACTATCGTAAACCGTGGAAGTGGTAGGAAGAATACTTTCTTACCAAACATAACCTGTTTTGTGTCTTCGATCTAACACTGTTGAGAAAAAGTATATTCACGAACCTGCTGCGTACTAAGGTCTACCCCCAGATACAGCTGACCTCCCATTTTTCTTTTCTTCTTTGAAATATTCTTTGTATATTCATGCGGGTCAAATGCCGTCTGATTTTCTACTGGTACCTCTAACGTATGTGCAATGCCTTACTTGTTTCTCCCAATTCACTCCCGCGTGGTATGATAATTTTTTATGAACTGATACAAGGTCAAGAAGTTACAGCTTAATCTTGGATGGGCGTTCCACATAATTCCGATAAATATGGAAAGGAATGTATTCCCACTTTATTAACCCTTGTGCTAACACGCTGTTTTTCCTGGTGATTTGGAATCATCAGTAATACAAATTAATCTATGCATACAATTAAAAAAAAAAAGACTAAATTTCCGCCGAACAGTACATCACATCTCAAATGCCGTATCTCGCTTGAATGGAGGCAAATATGTCATGTATTTTACTGAATGATTTGAGATATTTTAATTTCTATTAATGAAGATAATTAATTCAGCAGTTACAGGACTTAACAAAAAAAGACGTCCTAGTCATTTGGTCAAATATTATTCTAGGGGAGATCTTTTCCAACGCAGTTCTACGAGTTTTTAACATGCTCCTCTGTGTTACAGAACCAAAATTTTAGGTGGCGCAGCTGTTGCATGGGAGCATAATATCATGTTGATAGCAACATGATCATTTTCAAACAATCGATCCACTCGCAAACTTCATAAGACCGCAAACCTTAAATAGGTTCTTCCTAACAAATATGAATAAGACTATAGTTTCACTGATTCAATTTCAAGAATTCAATTAAATAAAAACAAATTTCCGCCTTAATGTGGAATGTACAGGATTATTAAATAAAAATGATTATAATGAAGTTCTTCTTTCTGACATAAATGCTGATATTTTTCATCCTATAAACGTTGGCTAGAACCGGATGAAATTATTTTTTACTTATTCAGGGCTATGTGCTAAGTAGTCACTATTGTAGGTCTGTTTGAAAACATAGGATTGTGGGATTTACGTAAAAAATGTTATTGCCAACACACGTTAAGAAAGTTTCGATGGGATGTCGGTTGAAATGAGGTACAAAACTGCTACTTTTTTTAAATTGAGTTTGACATAATAGTTTCGAAACGATAGGCTCATTCTTGGGTGCAGAAAATTTAAGAATTCTATTTATTGGTTAAGTAACATTTTAAAATACTCTGATGAGAAAAAAAAATTGGGATTACTGCCCACCGTGAGATTGAATGATGTCTGGTGACACGGGTACGATATGAACTGAAGAAAGGAAAGTATACAAGCTGAGCACTGAGCAGATACTCATTTCAGGACTATACACGTAGAATATGGGAAAAACTACTGACATTGGTGACATTAATTTAAGTTAGCTGCGATGCACGCTCCGGTGGCAATTCCCTTAGTTATCTAATTCCCATTTTTTTATTCTTTTTAATTGCCGGCCTTGGAAGCGTAGGGGCTAGAGTGCTAGCTCCACGTGCCGAAGGTCGCCGGTTCGAATCCGGCCGCGGGCATGGATGTTAAGTGTTGTGTGTCTGTGTGTGTCCTGTCCGTCCTGTGGCGTCCGCACTTTGAAGACTATATAAACACTGGATTTAACTGATTCACTGGAAGCTTTAATATAACACATTGAGCTGGCTGTATGGCCTCAGCTGCCAAAAGCCATTAAAAAAAAAAAAAAATATTTTAATTACCTTATATAATTTTGAGATTTACAAATTTTAATTTCAAATTCCTTCACCGGTTTTAGTTAATTGTTCATCACTTTACTTGGTAATTTGTTCGAATCCCGGGGTTTAGACGGCCGCACAGGATCTGAAAAAATGGGGCCGAAAAAACAGGGTCCCGAAGGAGCGTTCCCCACCGCTTAACAAAATATTCCATTGAACGATCCAGATATCCGGTCCGGGTTTTTACGGGCCATTTTCAGGCCGAGTAGAATACCTTTATCTAATATCAGAACTTTATCTGTCATCAGCCATCATAAATTAACGGAAACTAGCAGTTGTTTTGTGTGCCTACTGGTACGCCCGAATTTTCTGATTCTGTCGTTCCTTTGTGACAGCATTCTTTTGAATAACATTTGTTCTTCACTTATCAGCGTTTTTATATTTTTTTATATACTCTGTTTGCAATGGCACTGGCACCTATTGAAGGCAGCTTAATAATTTCACTTTACTTCTCCCCGCGTGGCACGTAACTTTTTGCTCTATTGGTTCCCGAACAAGTTTTACACTTTTTTTCTCTCTTGTCAGACTACAGTAAATTATGAACGGATATAGTTAAATCACAAAAATATTCACATGCTGTTGTGTGTTCTGTACCTTATTTTAACTGTGACAAAATAATATGAATAAGAAGCTACGTGGATTGGCTTGGAAATCCTCCCCATTCCCTCACGAAGTTCAGCATAGCTTTCTACCCAATCCCTCCCTCCCCCCCCCCCCCAATAGACGGAACCACGTAGTTTAGGGGCGTTCCCTAAATGATTTAAGGGAAAATAAGCCCACCAGAAAGGATAAAAATGAGAAGGGTATGGGGAGGGCTGGCTTGCAGCGCGGGAGTACATATCCGGTCCGAGAGGTGCAGTTGTGAGAGTGGAAAGGTGGGGGAACCTGATATCGGGACTAATCTCGACCCGTCCATTCGACCACGTCACCCCGCCCACAACTGGTATGGTGCTCCCTTTACACATCACGTATTCTCAGGCCGGAGGGGCGGAGCGCCCATTTTATCTGGTCCGGTCTGGTCGTCTAAACCCCGCTTTACCTTTCCCACTCCCTTATACATGAAATCGAGTGCCAGCTTGTGGTCATGGTCATCTTTCACCTTCCATGCACCCTGTTCCTAATTCTTCAACCAATATTCCTCCAAATCCCATCACTAACATATGCCTTGTACATTCCTAACACTCTCTTCACCCTCCTCCTGTCTTCCAATTACTCCCAATCCAGCTCCTTTATCATATCAGACACTGACTGGATCCTACAATAATTTCCACAAACAAATCTAACTGCTCTTCTTTCCACGCCCTCCAGGTCCTGTATATCCAAAATGAGGGTCCCAAATTACACCACCATATTAAAACCAATGGTCTGACCAAAGTTTTGTAACCCAATTCCCTAACTTCACTGGTATATCCTCTCATCACTTTCTCCAGTAAATGTACGATTTTGTAATCTATTCCTACCAACTACCCAATGTGCTCTGCCCGGTTGAGTTTATTATCAAACATTATACCAAGATATTTGCACTTCAAGCCTTCAACAAGTAGTTCTGTTCCCATCTTATAATCATAAACATTCTTTAGTATTTTATACGTGTACCTAATAAGTTAACTCTTCTTGACATTTATCTATATTTGTCTATATTTGATAGGTGACAGCGTGTTATCGCCCGAGGCTTGGGAACGAGCATCTCGGAAACAGCGAGACTGGTGACCTATTCGCGTGCTACTGCAGTGAGCATCCATTGACAACAGAGAGTAGTTGGTATACGGCGAAACCACGAGTAGGCGACATGGTGGTGCACGTCCACGCCTCTTCATAGAATGTAGCATATTATATTGTCTCTGGAATGTAGAGAGCATATGCCTGCAGTAGAAAGACAAGGCCGACTCTGGAACACCGCCAGGTGACAGCACCGTCGTTGTGGTGGGGGGAACCTCCGTGACGTCACAAGATGGTGGATCGTTAGTTCTTTGGCCGGCCGCCCAGATGGCAGCACCGGGCTGGCTTGCGCATACGTTAGTTCCTTGACCGGCCGGTAGGGAGCAGCACCTCATTGGGGCGCTGGACCGTTAGTTCATTTGGTGCAGCTAGATGGCAGATGCTGCCCGACTTGTCCATTAGCCGTTGCGAAACGTGTACCGTGCCGGCTAGCGTTCCGTTAAACAAGCTGTTTGCGACACTCAGACAGTATAAATAACTTCCGCCACGTGGGTCAGGCCTCATTGCCGTTCAGTTGCTCGTTGCGCCTGGATCGTCACCACGCCATGGAACATTCTCAGTCTGCTTCAGGTAATGTTAAGTGTCTTTAAATAATAAATTATCATATGTGTGAATACTAGTGATACTAAATATTTCTATTTTTTTCCAGAACTGCCTGTGCTGTCTGCTACAGATGTCGATAATTTCTTCACAAACTGTAAGTGAATTTCTTATTTTTTTTATTAGTTGTATTAATTTAAGCTATTCAAACTAATTTTTTTTCTTCTCTGTTTCAGATCTACCGGCGATATCGTCACTATTTAGTGAAGAAGAATTAGCGAGTGGTAAGTTTGCTGAAATAAATTAATATATTTTTGTAGTATATATTCACTTGTTTCATACTATAATTTTTTTCTATTGTAGAGCCACCGAGTTGTCTCAACTCATGCGATACACTTTTGCTGGAGGTATGTATTTGACTGTAATTAATTTTTTTATTTCTCGTGCGTGTGATTGATACTACAATTTTTTATTTTTTTCTGTTGTAGAGCCCGTGATCTCCACTTCATGCTTGAATGAGAATGATTTTGCAAGGGGTAAGTACTATATATATTTCTTGCTGTAGATAATATTCTTGTTTGATTTTTTTCTGTAGCCTCTAAAAAAATTTTCTGTTGTAGAGCCTGTGATATCCACTTCATACTTCAATGGCAATGATTTTGCAAGTGGTAAGTACTATATATATTTCTTGCTGTAGATAATATTCTTGTTTGATATTTTTCTGTAACCACTAAAATTTTAATTTTTTTCTGTTGTAGGACTAGCAGTGGAGCCTGTGAGTGCTTCAGATAGTGAGTATCTGGCTGAAAGTAATTTTTCTGGAAATGATTTTGCAAGGGGTAAGTACTATAGGTGTATTCTTATTTGATACAAATTTTTTTGTCTGTAACCAACTAAAATTTTAATTTTTTTCTGTTGTAGAACTACCCGTGGAGCCTGTTAGTGCTCCAGCTAGCGGTGTTAATGCATCATCTGAGCTGGCGAGGTATTTTGCCAATTGTAAGTTAAAAAATTTTATTTTCTTAACTGAATTACTTTAAACCTTTTGGCTGTGCAGTAAAAGCTGATTTTTTTTCCACAGATTGTCCTGAACTGATAATTCCAATCAGCCTGGGCCAGCTAGCGGTGTTAATGCATCATCTGAGCTGGCGAGGTATTTTGCCAATTGTAAGTTAAAAATTTTTATTTTCTTAACTGAATTACTTTAAACCTTTTGGGCTGTGCAGTAAAAGCTGATTTTTTTTTCCACAGATTGTCCTGAACTTGATAATTCGAATCAGCCTGGGCCAGCTAGCGGTGTTAATGCATCATCTGAGCTGGCGAGGTATTTTGCCATTTGTAAGTTAAAAAATATTTTCTTAACTGAATTACTTTAAACCTTTTGGCTGTGCAGTAAAAGCTGATTTTTTTTTTCCACAGATTGTCCTGAACTTGATAATTCCAATCAGCCTGGGCCAGCTAGCGGTATTAATGCATCATCTGAGCTGGCGAGGTATTTTGCCAATTGTAAGTTAAATTTTTTAAAATTTCTTAGCTGATTTACTTTAAACCTTTTGGCTGTGCAGTAAAAGCTGATTTTTTTTTCCACAGATTGTCCTAAACATGATTCCAATCAGCCTGCGGGCATCTTTGTTGGTAAGTGTTTAGATTTTTTTTATTGAGTTTTTCTCTGTTTCTTTTACTTGTCTAACTAAATTTATTTTGTTATAGTTCACCATGATCCCTCAGAGCCAGCGGGACCCCTCAAAAAAAAGGAATTTGCCCACAGATGAAGGACCATCTAAAAGGATTAAAGTGACAGGTAAGGTATTTCTTCTGTTTTTTTATTATTTTTTCTATCTTATACTTTTAACCATGAAATCTGACTAATTTTTTTTTTTGTTGCAGATATGTCGCCGCCGGACCTGGAAGCGTCGGACATGCCCCAACCCAGCACCAGCGCGTGGGCAGACCCATTAGATGACGAGCTGCTCGCCACTATGTCTCCAATTGAAGCTCTCTGGGCGACAGACGAACGCTCCTCCCAGTGGCTGCCCAACACTCAAGCGACCGGGTCCGGCGTTAATGAGGGTGGGGAAAAAACAGGTAAGCCGGATGCTACGCGCTTAAAGCCAACTATCAGGGCAAGTGCTTACGGGAATAGGTTACTTCACATCACAGTTATAAATACTGAAAATTTTAAAGATCCTGGTAATTATATTAGAGCATGTTTCAAAATTATTAATGATCACATTTCCGCGATTATTCGCAATCCTTCAACACCGGCTATAAAATGCCAGGTGGGGTTGGATTGCCATTTCCAAATTCAGAAGAACAATGTCACTAACGTCAGCCGTATTTGTTTTATGCCCAAGATGCGCGAACTCACATTAAGCGCTTCCCTGGAAGAGTGGTATGAAAGTCTATGTGTTTCAAGATATCAAGAAGAGATTTAGTGAATTCCAAGACCGGGATAGTGACAAATGCCTCGATCAAATTAACTCCCTCGACATCCACTGTAGCTAAATTCGAACCGCTGTATCGGGGCTCTTCATTTATAGCACTGCCATCCGATATCCAAGCAAAGAAGGCAAGTTGTCAATGTTAAAAACAGTGATGAATATTGTTTTCTTTGGACGATCCTGGCTTTTCACGAACGGGTGCAAGATAACGCGTATAGAGTCAATCATTATATTAAAGTACGTTCCAAGTACCGTTTAGATTTTGCAGGCATAGAATTCCCTGTAAAATTGTCAGACATTTCTAAATTTGAGAGGCAAAACCCCGAATATTCGATCAATGTCTACGGCTTGGAACCAGAAGGTAGAAAACATAAAGTTGTAGGCCCCCTCCACCATGCTGCAGTGAAACGCGATTTCCATATAAACATGTTGTTGATTACAGAGGGTGAAGATAAATTTCACTACTGCTGGATCAAGAACTTGTCGCGGTTAGTTAGTTCTTCAATATCGAACCCTCAACATGAGGCACACATTTGTGATAGATGCCTGCAGCATTTTAGTCGCGAAGATCTCTTGGAGCGCCATGAGGTCGATTGCGCAAGGGTTGGCGCTGTAAGAGTCGACCTACCCGGCGACGAAAACAAAACCTTAAAGTTTAAGGATTTTGTACACCAACAGCGTGTACCATTCGTCGTTTACCGCGGACTTTGAATGTTTGTTGAAACCCTTTGATACGTGCAGACCCGACCCCAACGCCTCTCACTCCACATCAGTCCAGGAACACA
>CM061919.1:130860050-130924558 GCA_031002005.1 Vandiemenella viatica
TAACAGCAGTTACTGAATTGACTATTCAAGCAATTATATAGTCTTGATTTTGTATGTAGACCCTGTGACTATTTATCATGATGAACATTTAGTTGGCAATGAACACAATATGAGAGTTGATACAATGAAAGCAGACAAGTCAGTATACATGATGGGTTGTTGTGCAGGCTAAAAGTCCACTCATCTGGGATGTTTTAGGAGTTGGTAGACTGTTTTTATTTACTTATTCCAACAGGGAAAAAATCATTTTATACAGAAACTAGCTGACCCATGACTTCATTTCTGATTGTAAAGAATTTTGAATGATAGCTATCGACATGTAACCACCATAGTGCATGATGGGAGACTCAAAAATAATACCATATACAAACATCGTGATCTGCACAGGGTATTTATAACTGCAAAGTGAAATATAGGGACATACATGTCTTTGGTCGAAATAATGAAATTGCTCTCTGTCGACCAATTTCAACTACCATACCTCTCACACCACTATAGCAACTGACATGACACCACCATGGTGCACGGTGGAGAGACTTGAGATTAATACCACACACAATCACCAGTGGATTGTGCTGGGTAGCTTTCACTGTGGAGTGAAACAGAGGGACGCCCATGTCTATTTTTTATCAGGTCTACCTGGTGTTGCAAATTAAAAAAAAAAAAAAATCAGATTTGTGAAAAAAAAAACCTAGCACCCTGGTTTTTTTTTTCAGAAAACAATAAATTTGATAATTATAGTTTTATTTGCGGAACTTACATTTTAGATATGTGTTTTATATCTTACTGAATCCAATAATGTCTTACATAATGATTCATAAATTTATCTATATAGGTAACATAATTTTATTCATCCTCTATGTCAGTACTACATTCACTAGTATCAGCACGACCAAACTAGTTCAGTCCGTGTCGGAATTTTCTGTTTCTTCTTCTGGCAACTTAGATCCATAACTTCAGAAATAGTTACATTTTCTTTTACTGGTTGTTCTTGTATTGTACACAAAGATTTTGAGATTGCAATTTTAAATTGTGAGCAAAGTACACACTGTGCATAAAGACTGCGCTGATAATTCTCTTACTACAGTCTTTTAAGTTTGAATTTATTATCATACAAATTAGGAACTTTATTTCTTTTCAATAATTGGTTTACGCCAACGTTGCAAGGAAACAATTAATAATTACTGAAAATTTAATGACTCAGTATCACTATACGCTGAGAGTCAAACAAGTATGTGAATATAGGGAAAGCACAATGAGTAATAAAAAGAGGCAAAAAAAACGTAGATAAATTTAAAATTCCTAATTTTGAAAAGATCCGTAGGTCTACAGGTAAATTCGTAGGGTTGGTAGCACTAGTTCAAATAGTGAGTATCAATCCAAACAATGGGAACGGGGATTCCTTCCCTCGCAACCAAGCCTCTTCGGGAAGTCCCCGTTCGAAAAGAACTTCAATGTTGCCAAATATTCATAATTTTCTTTTCTACTGAACCAGAAAAGTATAGTAGATTTAAAAATTAAGATAAGTAATTAGTATAAACTCAAAAACAGTTATATTAAATGATAAATGCCTTACAAATTTGAGATTTAGTAGTTAAGAAAAAAAATGTGTCCCAGAAAAAAAACATGTTTTTTTTATAGTTTTTTACATGTTTTTTTTCAAGTTAGAAAAAAGCGTTTTTTTACAACACTAGGTCTACCACTTTCAACCACCATATCTACCATACAACCACAGCTACCGACATGCAATCACCATACTGCATGATGCAAGACTCAAGGCTACTACCACACACAAACATCCCGTAGTCTGTGCTTGGTAGTTCTGGCTACAATGTGAAATACAATGACACACATGTCTTTGGTAGAAATAGGAAAATGCCCTACGTTGATCACTTTTAACCACTATATCTCCCACATCCCATAGGTACCAACATCTAACCAACATAGTGAACAATGGGAGACTCGAGGCCACTACCATACACAATCACCAGTGGTCTGCACTATGTAGTTGAGGCAAAGTGACACATATATGGACACACGTCTTTGTTTGAAATACGAAAATATCCATGATCAATCACTTTCAACCACCATATCTCCCACACTCCCACAACTATCAACATTCGGCCACATTGTGCATGATCGGTGACTCTATGCTACTACCACAAACAAACACCAGTGATCTGTGTTAGATTGTTTTGGCTGAAAAGTGATACATAGGGGCACAAGCCTTTGGTCAAATATGAAAGTGCCCCAGGTCAACCATATCTCACACACCCCCATAGCTACCGACATCTAACAACCATAGTACACAATGGGAAACTCGAGGCCACTACCACACACCATCACCAGTGGTTTTGTGCTGTAGTTGAGGCAGCAAAGTGAAATATACGAACACACATCTTTGGTTGAAATATGAAAATATCCTTGATCGACCACTTCAACCACCATATCTCCCACACCGCCACAGCTACTGAAATTCCACCAACGTTGTGTACAATCGGTGACTCTATGCTATTACCACACACAAACACCAGTGATCACTTAATAGTGCAGATAATGAGAAAGGCATTGAGATACATGGGTAACATAAGTCTTTGGTAGAAATATGAAAGAGCACCAGGTCGACCACTTTCAACCACCACACTCCCACCCCCTCCCACAATGGGAGACTTGAGGTCACTACCACACACTATCACCAGTGGTTTGCACTCACTATGTATTGAGCAGTAAAGTGAAATATACGGGCACACGTCTTTGGTTGAAATATGAAAATATCCTTCATCAGCCATTATCAACCATCAAACTCTCACAGCTATTGAAATTCGGTCAATGTTGAGCATGATCGGTGACTCTATGCTACTACTACACACAAACACCAGTGATCTGTGCTAGATAGATTTGGCTGAAAAGTGATACATAGGGACACATTTCTTGGTTGAAATATGAAAGTGCGCCAGGTCAACCAGTTTTAACCGCCATATCTCCCACACCCCATTAGCTACTGGCATCTAACCACCATAGTGCACGATGGGAGACTAGATACTACTACAACACATAAAACCAATGGACTGTGCTATGTAGTTGTGGCAGGAAAGAGAAGTATAGGACACACATGTCTTTGGTCGGAATATGAAAATGCCCTGCATCAACCACTTTTAACCACCATATCTCCCCCCCCTCCCAGCTATCGCATTCGGCCAACACTGTGCACGACAGGAAACTCCATGCTACTACCACACACAAACACAGTGACCTGTGCTAGGTAGCGGTGGCCGAAAAGTGAAATATAGGGAGATGCATGTCTATTTTATATGCATATATATGTAAGATATTCCATGATAACTATAATCATTATTGTTTTGCTTATAATCATATTAGGCCTAAATGGATGTCTGCAGAAGAATCAAAAGTAGTACATAGAAGAAAAGAGATAATCACAAACTATTACTTGATTTCAGAAAGTAAGGAAGAAGGATTTTGTAGGTAAGAGAGTCAAATACTGAAACAAATTGCTATTGAAATTATGAACAATTGACTACAAATTAAAAATTTCATTAAATGTGAAATTTTGGGTAAAAAGAGATTTTCATTGGAACTTAATCAAGTTAATTTTAAATGAAAAACGAGTCACAGAGTCTCTTACACCCACTGTGTATTGGCTGGGTATAAGGTGTATATTTTTCCACAGAATTTATTAGAAGGGAAGGAGCCTTGATGTAATTTAGTTAGTTTAATGGATTAGTACTTATAAAGAATGATATTTTTTATGTTGAACTGTTTGCTGGCACATGTGTAGAGAGTTGTGGGAAGGTTTTTGAGATTTTCATAGAACTTCATAGTAAGCATAAGGTTTAAGGTTTTTCTAGGCACATCAGAGCAGGATATATGGAATGAATGGTGAATTAAAACATGGAACGTTTGATTTTGGAGCCTTTCGAAGAGAGACTTATGGGATATGGTGATACATGGATGATTATGAAACAACTAGATAGGGGATTTTTTATCTGAATGGTTGTGGCTTCCTTAATTGCCAACATGTATAACAGGGAGAGTCTGGTGCAGAAAGCTTGGTAGGTATCAAAGAGAAAATTGTAATATATTGACAGTAATAACATGAAAGAAGATGCTGCTTTAAGACGATATTAAAATAAATAGGCACAAGAAAGTAAGATAAATAAGGACCTACAAAATTAACAATATTTCCAGTAATCACTTAATCGTGCAGATAATGAGAAAGGCACTGAGGATAGATATGCACACTAGTGTATGAACTAGATGGTTTTGGGTTAAAGCAAGGATGGTGGGGGCAGAAGGAAGTGTATGATGAATAAATTTGGAAGATCGACTTGAGAGAGAAAAACAGAAAAATGTGATGGGTTATCCTTAGCTGGTATTAGCAGAGGGCGAGGACAGTATTGCACAAGTATATTTTGGTAAATCACATCTTAACTGCTAAGATCAGAAGTGTGGTTGTTACTGGTGAGAATCTGTATACTATAACTATGAAGCTATTGCTGGAGTAGTTTGAGCTTAACTTCTTTTGTTTCAACTACTATCCGCATCACCAGTTCCATGGCAAAAGCAAAGTAACCCACTGTTCTCCTACCTACACAAATCTTCCTTGACTGCTGGAGGAAAAATATTTGAACAATATTGCCTTCAAGCCACTCATGAGGTTCAAATACACAGCTGATATAGTCATCATCCAGACCTTGTAGAATAATAACCTTACTGTTAAACTCCCATGGACTTAATTCCATCGCACATCACCCTCTTTGTAGGAGACATTTTCCAACAGAAATGATACCAAAATATCTTGTCCACCTGATTTCCAGCAATACCTGCACTTTGAAACTTTCCCTACCTGTGATACCACATCATAATCCCTGTGGCAGACACATTTATTCTGATGAGAATTCCTCAAGTATTATCAAAATCTGTAACAAGCTCTTATTACCTATTACAATGCCCTATATCATGTACAAAAACAAAAGTCACGCTAAGACGTGCACCTCATATAACATCTCCCATCCTGCACCACCATATGCTAATCATATCCACCTCTTAGTCATCCAGCACATTATGCATGTACAACTGCATGTCAGCACAAATGTAATTTAATTGCATGCTTCAGTGACTTCATGCATAAGAGTGTGGGAAAATTTCTTCCATAGGTAAAGAGGTCAGGGACTGGAATAAATTAGCAAAGGAAATTATTAATAATTTACCGAAAATGCTGGAAGAATTTAAAAATTACCATTTGTAGAAGGAAAAAGTAGGTGGCACAAGAAAGGGGGAAAATGTGTGTAGGGAAATGCCACTACAGCATACACTCCTTCACAACTGAACAATTAAACAAAACTTCCCTACACAACAATTTTTTCCCTGTTTTGTACCAGACTACTATTGGCTTTTATTTTAAATTCCCTTAGCATTTAGGTAAATTATTCATCACTTCCCTTGGTAATTTATTGTAATCCCCAATTTTTTTACCTACAAAAGAAAATTTTCACACTCCCTTACGCCTGAAATTGAGTGCCAACTTGTGGTCATTGCTATCTTTTCCCTTTCCTCTTTAATTCTTCCACCAATATCTTTCAAAGCCTCATCATTAATATACTTGTACCCTCTTCTCCTAACTTCTAGTAAATCCCAATCCAGTTCCTTTACCATATCGCTTATTGATTGTGTTCTATGGTTATTTCCACTGACACATCCTGCCTACAGTTTCTTAAAATAACAGCTCTGTTCCTGTGATCAGTGCCTGTAGTTGACTGGTGTCTCAGATAAACAATGAACTGTGATTCTTTTAAAAATGATGTACGTAAAAATTTAACCAGATTCATGACTGTATTTGTAGCAAATTTCGGTGAACAATGGATTTGGCAGTTACTACTGGAAATTTTGCTGAGAACATTTCAAACATTCAATAATCTCTATGGACGTTTGTTGTCAGATGATTTTTTTTTTTTAAATTCAGATGTTTAAATACATTTATGCATACAAGAAACTCCTAATATACTCAGCAACAAAAGAATAAAATTAATAAACCAATGGGTCTTACTGATTAAAGGATAACCCAATGATTTTCATTTTCATCATGCTATCTTTTTCCACGCTGTTGAGGTAATTAATGAGTTCTGTCCTGATTGCCCATATATGTCTGTGTCACAAAGATAGACTTCATTTGAAATTCTGTTTTTCTGCTACCACTAATCACCATTTGTGAGGGTTGGACACACAGATTCAAATGCCTGACACAAGATGCCAATTCCACTCTACACAGCATGTATTCCCAGTTATTTTGAAGAATGCTCTCCCTAAAATTCCCATACATTATAACCCAGAAGTTTTTTTGCTGTTGGAATGCATAAAAAAAAAATAAACTGAATAAATTCTAAAATATAATCCCAGCAGTAATCTCTTCACTGTAAGAAAACGCTCTGACAGTTATTTTGCATAAAGTCAACTATCATTCTAATGCTATGTGTAAGGCAAAAGGAGGGTCTTTACAGCATATATATATATAACTTGTTGTTAAGTTTCTATTGTGAAATTTCATTTTCAAATTGGTTAATCTTTATAAAACCATCCTGCACAAAGGAAGGAATGTGGCATGATTTATAGGATCATCAGGTTTCTAAAAAAAAAAAAAAAAATTAAATAACAAGTTGCTAGTACAATGTTAAGATTTTTATTATTTTTGCCATAAACATCACCACAGGATTTTTTTTTTTTTTTTTAGTTATAACTAATGTTTGGGTTTCTGTTTAACCTGAAAATAAAAATTTCCTCATTATCTGTGTAATACAATTGCTGTGTAAGGAATAAACTCAGATGAATGTAGACAGTATAGAGATAGGGCATGAGGAACTTAATTTTTATAATGAAAGCAAACAGAAAACTAGGAAAAATTGTGAAACAATTCCAAAACACTAAGTTTACCAGCACACCAAGTGACAGAGGATACTACACAAATCATGGACAGCATCTTAATACAAAAGGGAAAGCTGAAATTTCAAGAATATTGTTGGAAGTAATATCAAAAGAATTAGATTGCCAAGAAATTTTACATCTTGACTGGAAAGTGCCTAAAGAAACAAAAGTAGAAACAGTCATCATAGGAGCAGAGACAACAGAAGCTGAAACCCCAACAACCTTAGCAGCAGAAGCAGAAAATTTCCCAAGACTAGTGATAAGGTCATCAACTCGCACAAAGAAGCAACCAACAAGAGATGCTGATTTTTTATGGGTTCGCCATGCAGACAAACTGACATCCAGATAAATGAAAATAAGCAAGTGGTGATCCACCTTAGCTCTACCTAAAGTGAGACTGTGCTATAGTGAAAAAAGTGTCAATACAAATAAAGCAAATTTTGATGGTAAAAACATAAAAGTCAATCAAATAAACCAAGGTTCTGATAATGTAAGTAATAAACATGGTCTTAGAATTCTACATCTAAATATACAATATATATATCTAATAAACTTGAATTGCTTGAAAACTTTATGAATAGTATTCAGTGCAGATATTGCTATAATAACTGAGCATGGTTTAAATAATGAAAATATCAAATTTTGCAAGATTAGAAATTACAAACTGATAGACTTCTTCAATAGGACAGATCACAAGGGTGGAGGTGTTGTAATATATGCAAAAAATGGATTGAAAGCAAATAAATTGAAAGGTGTTAATAAATTTTGCTGCGAAATGTCATTTGAGGTTGCAGGGATAACTATATCAAACATCTCCAGTAAACTAACTGTTATTGGTATATATAGATCACCTGGTTCTAAAGTAACTGATTTTATTGAGCAGATGGATCTACTACTACAGAACACTATTAGATGTAGCACAGATATTGTTTTGGCAGGAGATTTCAATATAAATGTAGACGAAGCTGACATAGCTTACATAAAAACTTACTGATCTCCTTAATATCTACAATATTAGAGACACCATTTTCTCCCCAACAAGAATTACTGCAAATAGTTCAAAATTATCGACCATATTGCTACCAATCTGAATGATAAACATATTCTGCCTAACGTAATAAACAGTTATTTGTCTGACCATCAGGCACAATACATTGATGTGTTAAATTTTACAACTAAAAGTGAAATATATGAAAAAAGGAAATTCAGAAAAATAACAGATGAAAACACCAAAGAACTTAACAAACACCTGGTAAAAGAGTCTTGGATGGATATATTTATTGCTGATAGTGTAGATAATAAATTTTTAATAAATCATTTAACCATTTTTGTCCAATTGTAACAAAGAAAACACAGATAAACCATAAAACCAAAATTAAACTACCATCAAATATTATAGCAATACAAGAAAAAAATGAAAGATATGTACCATTTATATCAGTCATCAGGTCTCACATACTACAAAAATATGTATAAATTTTATAAAAAAATGTTTCAATGTGAACTACAGAATTTGAAAGCGGGAATTTATGGGGAAAAAATTGTTGATTCAAATAACATTGGGAAAACCACCTGGGGTCTAATAAATGATGTAAGAAAGGACAAGCAGGAGATGGAGAATATTGAATTAAATGCAAATGGAAAAATAGAAAAAAACATTAGCAACATGTTTAATGATTTCTTCCTAAATGTAGGAGAACCCATGAGTAGCAATAGAGTAATTGCAGATAATAGAATTAATTACTCCATCAATAAATCAATATTTTTGTATGAGACAACGGAAGAAGAGTTAAGTAGTATTATAAAAAATTTAAGAAATAAGAACTCTAGTGGGTGGGACGGCATAACTACTTTATATTGAAACAGTGTAAGGAAGCCCTTCTAAAGCCATTGACATTTTTGATAAATGAATCCATAGCAAATGGGGAATTTCCAAATTGTCTGAAAATCAGCATAGTTAGGCCTGTATTTAAGAAAGGCAACAAGAAAGATATTGGTAACTACAGACCTATTACTCTGACCTCTGTTCTGAGCAAACTATTTGAAAAAGTTATCCTAGTGAGATTAAATAACTTCATATTACAAAATAGCATCATTAATCCCTTCCAGTATGGTTTTCAGAAGGGGTTATCCACTACTCTGCTGTAACTCAGTTTATACATGAGGTTTTAGAAAAATTAGATAAAAAACATAAAGTTGCTGGATTATTCCTAGACCTCTCAAAAGCATTTGATTGTGTTGATAACCACCTACTACTTCGCAAATTAGAAAATTATGGAATTAGAGGACTAGCTAATAAACTACTGTCATCCTACATCCAAAATACACAGAAATTTATTTTAAAAATGGCGAATCAGTAAGTAAGGTAAAATCAAAAATGGGTGTAGTTAGATGTGGTGTCCCTCAGGGATCTGTACTTGGTCCTTTACTATTTGTTTTGTATATAAATGATATGGATATACCAAATAAAAGTAGAATTATAACATATGCAGATGACACTACAGCAATTTGCTGGGATAGCAATGATTCCACATTAGAGACAACTGCTACTAAGACCTCAAATGAGTTATCAGAATACTTTGATGTAAATGGATTAATTTGTAATAAGAAAAAAAACATGTTTAATAAAGTTTGAATTAAGAATCATGATATAGACAAATACAATAAGAAAAAAACTAGTGAAGGAAGCATCTATGAAACATATGAATACAAGTTCCTAGGAATATATGTTGACAAGTTCCTAACATGGAAGCCACATGTTGATTTTGTATGCAAAAAAGTGAGTAAAGGCATTTTTCTAATCAACCAGTTATCAAAAGTCTTGGACAGCAATATTCTAAAAACTGCATACTATGGAATAATCTTTCCACATATGATGTATGGTATTGAAGTCTGGGGATCTTGTTGTCATATCAATATGCATCGATTGTTACTGCTGCAGAAAAGATGTATTAGAATAATGTACAAGCTAGATAGAAAAGAATCATGCAGAGAAATATTTAGACAGGAAAATATTCTTACGGTATTTTCACTATATGTATATAGGGTTTTACTATTGATTCAAGGTAATCCTCACTTTAACCACACAAATAGTGAAATTCATAAATATAACACTCGTACCAAGACAGACCTTCATATCAAAAGACATAACTCTAAGGCAGCAGGTAAGAGTGCCTATGAAATGGGAGCCAGGCTATATAATAAGCTTCCAGCTCATCTAAAGATATTGACTGGGAATGAATTCAAAATTGGAATAAAATCTTATCTATGTAATAAGGTCTTGTACAAACTTGATCAATTGTAAAAAATATATGTATGAATGTACCTTTTGTATTGACTTTGCTAGAAACTTGTATCACAAGCATATTGGCAATAAAAAATTATTATTATTATTATAGTTAATTTGCTTTTATAAGCGTCATGTAAGAGTCGTCGTATCGGGATATAAATTACTGCCCAGAAACTAACCACAGTGTTTTTTTTAAATAAATCGTTGCAATACTAAATGTATAAAAGATTAATCTTAATATTTGTTGGATATTACTGGTTTTGTAAACGTTTTCTTCCGCTCTCCAGAACCACTGCGTGCGTTGTAATAATACGAATGGCGTAATCAAATATCTGGTAAAGTAAGCCTATATGAGGAAAATGTAAATAAAAAGTTTAATTTTGTTTCACTGGACCGGTGAATACAGGTAGCCTAATGAAAAAATCCACTGGGTAACCTGTGAAAAGTGAGACAGAGCTATAATGGTCATCTCCTTTTCAGATAAAATTATGTGTTCCGTAACACATATTAACCCAAAAGTTCTGAATTAGAATACGTCAGCGAAAATTAAAAGTTCACTTTCCTTTAAAAAATAAAAAAAGAGTTAATCAATACAATCAGTGTTTTATTACTCATCCCAACATTACTTTATTTATGTTATTGTTATTACTGTTTCTAACAATTTGTAAGCAGCGTTTTTGACACGAAATAAATAAATACTGTTTTATTGTTTTGTGGCTTTGAATATACATCGTAAACCGTGGAAGTGGTAGGAAGAATACTTTCTTACCAAACATAACCTGTTTTGTGTCTTCGATCTAACACTGATGAGAAAAAGTATATTCACGAACCTGCTTGCGTACTTAAGGTCTACCCCCAGATACAGCTGACCTCCCATTTTTCTTTTCTCTTTGAAATATTCTTTGTATATTCATGCGGGTCAAATGCCGTCTGATTTTCTACTGGTACCTCTAACGTATGTGCAATGCCTTACTTGCTTCTCCCAATTCACTCCCGCGTGGTATGATAATTTTTTATGAACTGATACAAGGTCAAGAAGTTACAGCTTAATCTTGGATGGGCGTTCCACATAATTCCCATAAATATGGAAAGGAATGTATTCCCACTTTATTAACCCTTGTGCTAACACGCTGTTTTTCCTGGTGATTTGGAATCATTAGTAATACAAATTAATCTATGCATACAATTAAAAAAAAAAAAACAGACTAAATTTCCGCCGAACAGTATATCACATCTCAAATGCCGTATCTCGCTTGAATGGAGGCAAATATGTCATGTATTTTACTGAATGGTTTGAGATATTTTAATTTCTATTAATGAAGATAATTAATTCAGCAGTTACAGGACTTAACAAAAAAAGACGTCCTAGTCATTGGGTCACATATTATTATTCTAGGGAAGATCTTTTCCAACGCAGTTCTACGAATTTTTAAACATGCTCCTCTGTGTTAAAGAACCAAAATTTTAGGTGGCGCAGCTGTTGCATGGGAGCATAATATCATGTTGATAGCAACATGATCATTTTCAAACAATCGATCCACTCGCAAACTTCATAAGACCGCAAACCTTAAATAGTTTCTTCCTAACAAATATGAATAAGACTATAGTTTCACTGATTCAATTTCAAGAATTCAATTAAATAAAAACAAATTTCCGCCTTAATGTGGAATGTACAGGATTATTAAATAAAAATGATTATAATGAAGTTCTTCTTTCTGACATAAATGCTGATATTTTTCATTCTATAAACGTTGGCTAGAATCGGATGAAATTATTTTTTACTTATTCAGGGCTATGTGCTAAGTAGTCACTATTGTAGGTCTGTTTGAAAACATAGGATTGTGGTATTTACGTAAAAAATGTTATTGCCAACACACGTTAAGAAAGTTTCGATGGGATGTCGGTTGAAATGAGGTACAAAACTGCTACTTTTTTTTTAATTGAGTTTGACATAATAGTTTCGAAACGATAGGCTCATTCTTGGGTGCAGAAAATTTAAGAATTCTATTTATTGGTTAAGTAACATTTTAAAATACTCTGATGAGCAAAACATTAGGATTACTGCCCACCGTGAGATTGAATGATGTCTGGTGACACGGGTACGATATGAACTGAAGAAAGGAAAGTATACAAGCTGAGCACTGAGCAGATACTCAATCAAGGACTATACACGTAGAATATGGGAAAAACCACTGACATTGGTGACATTAATTTAAGTTAGCTGCGATGCACGCTCCGGTGGCAATTCCCTTAGTTATCTAATTCCCATTTTTCTATTTTTTTTAATTACCTTATATAATTTTGAGATTTACAAATTTTAATTTCAAATTCCTTCAGCGGTTTTAGTGAATTGTTCATCACTTTACTTGGTAATTTGTTCGAATCCCGGGGTTTAGACGGCCGCACAGGATCTGAAAAAATGGGGCCGAAAAAACAGGGTCCCGAAGGAGCGTTCCCCACCGCTTAACAAAATATTCCATTGAACGATCCAGATATCCGGTCCGGGTTTTTACGGGCCATTTTCAGGCCGAGTAGAATACCTTTATCTAATATCAGAACTTTATCTGTCATCAGCCATCATAAATTAACGGAAACTAGCAGTTGTTTTGTGTGCCTACTGGTACGCCCGAATTTTCTGATTCTGTCGTTCGTTTGTGACAGCATTCTTTTGAATAACATTTGTTCTTGACTTATCAGCGTTTTTATATATATATATATTTTTATACTCTGTTTGCAATGGCACTGGCACCTATTGAAAGCAGCTTATTTATGAGAGAAGTAAAGTGAAATTTCAATTTCACTTTACTTCTCCCCGCGTGGTACGTAACTTTTTGCTCTATTGGTTCCAGAACAAGTTTTATACTTTCTTTTTCCTCTTGTCAGACTACAGTAAATTACGTACGGATATAGTTAAATGACAAAAATATTCACATGCTGTTGTGTGTTCTGTGTCTTATTTTAACTGTGACAAAATAATATGAATAAGAAGCTACGTGGATTGGCTTGGAAATCCTCCCCCTTCCCTCACGTAGTTCAGCATAGCTTTCTACCCAATCCCTCCCTCCCTCCCCCCCCCATAGACGGAGCCACGTAGTTTAGGGGCGCTCCCTAAATGATTTAAGGGAAAATAAGACCACCAGAAAGGATAAAAATGAGAAGGGTATGGGGAGGGCTGACTTGCAGCGCGAGAGTACATATCCGGTCCGAGAGGTGCAGTTGTGAGAGTGGAAAGGTGGGGGGAACCTGATATCGGGACTAATCTCGACCCGTCCATTCTACCACGTCACCCCGCCCACAACTGGTACGGTGCTCCCTTTACACATCACGTATTCTCAGGCCGGAGGGGCGGAGCGCCCGTTTTATCTGGTCCGGTCTGGTCGTCTAAACCACGCTTTACCTTTCCCACTCCCTTATACATGAAATCGAGTGCCAGCTTGTGGTCATAGTCATCTTTCGCCTTCCATGCACCCTGTTCCTAATTCTTCAAGCAATATGCCTCCAAATCCCATCACTAACATATGCCTTGTACATTCCTAACACTCTGTTCACCCTCCTCCTGTCTTCCAATGACTCCCAATCCAGCTCCTTTATCATATCAGACACTGACTGGATCCTGCAATAATTTCCACAAACAAATCTAACTGCTCTTCTTTCCACGCCCTCCTGGTCCTGGATATCCAAAATGTGGGTCCCAAATTACACCACCATATTAAAACCAATGGTCTGACCAAAGTTTTGTAACCCAATTCCCTAACTTCACTGGTATATCCTCTCATCACTCTCTCCAGTAAATGTACGATTTTGTAATCTATTCCTACCAACTGCCCAATGTGCTCTGCCCGGTTGAGTTTATTATCAAACATTATACCAAGATATTTGCACTTCAAGCCTTCAACAAGTAGTTCTGTTCCCATCTTGTAATCATAAACATTCTTTAGTATTTTATACCTTGTAATAAGTCGCGTTTCCAAGGCGACGCAGTGTGCACAGATAAAGCGAGGGCTATTTTTCGGCGAGCGGAAGCCGCGAGCCCCTTCGTCAAGCCACCCGCTGCACTGTGGACAATAACAGCAGGGACCGCCAACCTACAGACAATAGTGACCCGCCACTCGGATATTCTTGTATCCTGTTGCATGGAATGCTGCTCGGAGGGGGAGTGGAGACAGGATACTTCTGGACTGTATGTCGAGGTGAGAATAGGGACTGCGAGACCACCGCCATCCTCTGTGGGCCTGAGGTTCATTTCCCGTCCCCGGCAGTGAACAGTGCGCGGACACGGTAATGTGCCTATAAAAGTGAGACTTATTGCAACATATCAAGAGCCCGGAAAATACCCCTGAGAAGCTACCTTGATTAGCTGGATACTTGTTTAAAATATTCTACTGAGCTAACCATCCGTAAAACTTCACATGTCAGATTTGTGTCATTAGTTGGTCAATAAAGTCACGTCTTTTGTGAACCCATTTTCTTTATGGTCTTGTAACCCCTGAGACGTGTCATGTGCGATGCTTAATATTAACATGTTGATTAAGAAAAGTTTTAATTGCTGACGCTATAGAGGGTGTCTAACGAGTTTCAAAAATAGAGCCACCCCCACCAAAATAGTTTATTACAACGTGTACCTAATAAGTTGACTCTTCTTGACATTTATCTATATTTGTCTATATTTGATAGATGACAGCGTGTTATCGCCCGAGGCTTGGGAACGAGCATCTCGGAAACAGCGAGACTGGTGACCTATTCGCGTGCTACTGCAGTGAGCATCCATAGACAACAGAGTAGTTGGTATACGGCGAAACCACGAGTAGGCGACATGGTGGTGCACGTCCACGCCTCTTCATAGAATGTAGAGAGCATATGCCTGCCTCTCTGTAAAGCAGGATAGAGGCTATATATGGCAGATCTGATGGCAGAATATAATGCTAGTGATCATAGCTGAGAGCCCCTACGGGTTCCCATGTTGACCCAGCGACATCGTGGATTACAATTGCAGTGGGCAAGAGATCATCGAGACTGGACCGTGGATCAATGGAAACGTGTCGCCTAGTTGCCTGGTCGGATGAATCACGTTTCTTGTTCACGTTTCCGGGTTCGCCGTCTTCCCGAAACATGCACCACGCCATGTACATAGATGGATGGTCGTGGGGGACAGTATTATGCTATGGGGAGGTCATTCTCCTGGTCTTCCATGGAACCTCTGGTAGTGATCGAAGGCACCAAGACAGCAGTTTTATAATAGTAGAGATTAAAAACTTGGCTAAAACTGTTTAAAACAATATTTTGTCACCCACACAAACCTAGTGAGGGGATGCATTGTTCATGGTAATACTCCTCAGTAGGACAGTTAATTATAGGGTTGTAGTGGTTTCTATGATTGGTCAATGATAGGCTTTACGAAAAAAGACATGAAAAGAGCAATTGACATTAGGTCAGTTACGAAGGTCACCGACATCTTAAAGAAGACAGCATCCTTGAAGTGGCAATGGGCCGGCCATATTGCACAGAGAAAAGACCACAGATGGACAAAAAAGATGTTAGAGTGGAACACTAGAGATCACCACAGACCGAGAGGAAGACAAGCAGACTGATGGGACAAGGACATACGCAGGGTTGGCGGAGGATCGCCCAGGATCGTTCGACCTGGAGGAAACTGCTGAAGTTCTAACTGAAATCATGACTTTAAGAGGCCACATGAGTAAAATATTGAACTGCCTGATAATAATAATAACATAACGCAAATAACGGTTGTGTGCATTACATACGCAATAATTTTAACAATAGTTTGTTAAGAGTAAACGATACAAAATGTCTTCTGGAATTAATGAGGAAATAAAGCTACGTTCCACACAGGGGAAGGGGGAGGGGTGTCAGGCTACGTGGGGGGAGGGAGGACTCATAAGAGGTTAAAACTAAGCACATAGTTTATTTGTCACATATTTGATGACCGTGAAGCGATTGGTTTTTTGTTTAGTTATCTACTCTACGTCGGCGTCGGAACGTCATGTTCGCGGAAAATTAAAGACTGAATAGTATTATTAATCTGTACGTCACTAGAACATAATGACTGAGTTACCAAATAAAGTACAGAAACGTTATTGTAGTTCAGAGATGAGAAAAACAAAATCTAAAATAATTGTTTATAAAAAAAATTGCTATGTGAATTTTACTTTTTATATAACATACACATTAAAATCGTTGCACGAGATTGAAGAAAACCTTTCAATGATCAAACTGTAACTAGACCTAACGCATCAAGAAGTAAAAACTGGGACAAAGGAACAAATTTAAAGATAAACAGTACCAATGCAACCACTTTAAAACAACATGAAGGACCGGGATAAATACAAGGATAGCCTCAAATAGAACACTGAATCTTTTGAGTTAACTGAAATAAACCAAAATAAATTTAAACAATAAGAACAAAAGGATAAATACTTAAATTGAAAACGAGGAAAGATACTATTCCAAGATTTTATATTCTTTAAAATCTTCCTGGAGTGGAGAGAGGAAGGCCTCGGGTCGATCCTGATTTCGGCAGGAATTTTATGGGCTCTTAACCTGACATTCACTTCAAACAAAGATTTGCTGTGATTATTTAAAGTAGCTTCAGACGCTCCATGGTTCTGACTCCACGGTGAACTACTGGATCCATTTACCCGGTAGGTTAGGGACCGTGCACAAACTACGTGGCTCGGTCCTGGGGGGGGGGGAGGGGTTGGCTGGAAGGCTACGCTAGGCTACGTAAGGGGAGGGGGGGAGGGGTTCCGAGCCAGGCCACGTAGCTTTCGTTTCATAATATTTTTCACAGTTAAAATGAGGAATAGAACTCAACAACATGTGAATATTTATTTCCCTCAGTTTATTATCTCCCTATGTAATTAACAATAGTCTGACAAGAGAAAACAGTACAAAATGTCTTCTGGAATCAAAAGGAAAAAAAGCTACGTGCTACGTGGGGGGGGGGGGGGGAGGCAAAAGCCACGTAGGGCTACGTGGGGGAGAGGGGAAGTTCACAGGAGGCCAAAATAGAGCTACGTGGTTTATACACGCTCCCTTAGGGTAGCCACGACAAGCACAAAGCGCGCCCAATCGAAACTCGTCCCTCGGCGACTGAACTACCATTCGGGGTTTTCACGTTCAGTAATGCCAAACGTATTTACATTGTTACATTCCGGAATACGTTAACAGAATCTCTACACATAGTGAAACGAAGTTTGTATGTTTGTTCGTTTATAACATATCTTTATCTGATTTTAATGCTGCTTACAATGTTAGTTAGGACATTTATTTAGGATTGTTTCAATATATAAAACATATATTTAAATTTAAAGTTCATTGGGAATTGAGATATTGTGATATCCACGGCTCACTGGTGCGGTCAGCCGCTATATACGCATTGATCGGTTTCGTATGCTATCGTTAATAATAATATTTAATTAAATTGCAATGGAGCGCACGCCCCCGTAACAATTTCCCCCACTACCCATCTTCTCCCTTTCCTGCACCTACCTACATACTTTTTCGATTCGCAGATGGATTTTAGCTAATAGTCATTTTTAAATAAGTAGGTACTATTTGTATCGGAAACTTCAATCCCTTAAAGCTGTGTGACAAGATCCGCTAGCAAGTTGTGAAACTGGATGGTTTTCTTACTATAATCAGTAGTTGTGGCAGTAGAAAAAAGGTGATGCTACCCAGAATATCACCAATTTTATCGAATTTGCGATTTGAGTTTAAAATAATGAAGTTTCCAGTTCATCTTTTATTTTTCCATGTCTATAAATAAAGCATAAATTAATTCAATCCATTTTTACCCCGTCTTGTACCAGTCTACTTTTGCTCTCGACGAATTTTAATTTTAAATTATTCTAGCGTTTTTTTTTGTGAATTATTCAACCCTTCATCCATTCCCTTTAATCCAACCCCTGATTACCTTAACTACGAAAGGAAATTTTCCCATCCTTTATGTTTGAAATCGAGTGCTAGTGTAGTGACTGATTTGTCGGATGGCTGTGTGTATAGTCTGTATTCAGTCACTATAGCTAAGACTTGCGACGTATTCTTCTTCCGCCACGCTGTTAGTCTTCTTTGCTTGTCTGACACCTAAAAATATTAACTGTGGGCTGCATGGGAACGGAGAACATACGGCTTGCATTCGTTGAATGAAATACTGAACTCGTTAACCGATGTTTATTGCAACACTGGATACTTGGTGTAATGATCCGCGAGAGACAGAGGTGCGCGTGTTTCTTTTCTCGTCTGGTGTGTGTCGGTCCCCGGTCCCAGGGGAGGTTCTGCTGGTGTTTGGGGAACGCCAGCCCCTGAGTGTTTCCATTAAATGTGACTTATGGCATAACAGCCTCGTGACAAGGCCTGCGACTCAAGATGGAGTGGGAGCCTGGGCTGTTTTAGTAAACAAATAAAATAAAAATGTATATCTGTATCCAAGAACGAAGGGTGAGGGGAAGCCAGGGAGTACACAGCCAATAGGAAAAATTTGTATTTTTATTACAAAAAAAGGGTGGTTTTGTTGCATGTCCTGAGCCAACCAACGGAAAAAGCTTCCCTCCAAAGACAGTGATTGGCAGACGTCATGAAGAGGGGGCGGAACCCGACGCTTCTTGGAGGCAGCGCGAGAAGACGAGAGGACTTGTTGACTACCGACGGAAAGGTGTGGATCGACCGAACGGCTGACTACTGGGAACAGCAGTGAGGCAGCCGGCCGTGGTGGAGAGCTGGTCAACCCACCGACTGCACAACGTAGATTCGCCTGCACGGTAACCACCATTCAGAAAAAGGAACTTTTGCATCATCGTCGTTTGTTTACCCTAGTTATCGCCCTGAGACAGACTCTCTTGCTCCACCGAGAAAGTTATGTACCCTTGTGTTGCAGAAAGAAAATTAATCTTTGTAAAATCTTGTTAAGGAAACCATTAAAATACATAAGAAAAACGTAAAGTCAGATTGTGAACCTTGTTTTCAATAGATCCCATCCAGTCATGTAATGTGTCATTTGACTTTATTAATAATTTTAGTTATTCAATAATTCACATTTAAATAACAATACTTTGAGATCTGGATGTCGCTTCCCTCAGAATAGGGTACACTCCAATCTCTGGCGCCCACCTGATTTGTTTTTATGCTTAATATTAGTTGCAAATTAATAACTGGTAATGAACGGCCACAGTATGGTCGAGAAGTCGCTTTCCTAACATAGGGAACACTTCAAATTATGACGCCCGGAACGTGGGGCTAACGAAAAAAAAAAAAAAAAAAAAATAAACGGGTGGATGCAAAAGTTTCAATTCCATTATTATTATAACATTATTTTTTATTTCAGTGCAGTGCCGAACCAGATGGAGATTTTTTTAAAAATAATCATATGATCTATGTTAAACATACAGGTCTTGTTATGTCATATGAACTTTGTTTTATTTAGTTTTGGATGCAGGCGAAAGCAGGATGGAGAATATTATATGTTTGATGTTTTGTTGATTTTTTTAAGTCGATGTTCAAAGAGTTTTGAGTTGGCATAGGACTGAAATTTGGTGTGATGGTTTTTTTTTTGTTCGCCTTTATGTTGTCCTGATTTGTTGTGTGAGGGTCTCTTATTTTGTGTTGTCATTATTGTGGAATATTTTTTTTTGGATAGTTATGTTGAAACAACTTCCAAGGTTCATGTCTGAAGGTAAGAATTTTCATCTGACCGGCGTTGAAAAATTCTGTGTTTGAGTATAGAATATCTGTTTGACTATGCTGAGATTTGCATGAGTTTTTTTGCTTCATTATATTAGTGCGGTCAAAATCTGTATGCATTTTGGTAATCGGGGATTTTTTTTTTTGGTGTGTTTTACTTATTTTCCGGGTGATATTCGCGGTGTATTTGCATTTATTAAAAGTGTGATGGTCGTAAATGCGGTTTACTGAGTGGTTTAATTTAACGTTGTTTGTAAAGAATTTTATTAGTATTTGAAATTTAGTAACGCGATCTTACGCTAATGAATTAAGTGAATGTTACTCAGGTCAGGAAAATCAACCAACATGTCGCAAAGTACTAATTCGTCAACTTCTGAAACGATAGGATCTATGAGTGTAGAAAGCGCACAGTTTCCAGTCGATGCCGGGATAATGGAAGTTAGAGAAAATCCTTGTCAAATCGGAAGTGAGGACACAATCACGTGCCCTCCAACTAATGAACCGATTCAACAATCGGTAGCTCAATCTGAAAGTAGTACTCAGACTACGGCTTGCGAAAATGTTGCGTCTAATTCCATGATGGCAATGTTGCGACAAATTCTGGAACAACAGAAAGCTATGATGGAAAGACAAAATGAAACCGAGAATCGTATAAGCGAAAGATTTGCGGCTTTCAGTGAACGATTGAAAATTGAAATCAGTGAGCAGATAAATGTGCAGAAAATCGCCATTGGCGAACAATTAAAAGCTGATTTAAGAAAGGAGGTTGACGGAACGATTAAGGAAAAAATTGAAACAGTAAACCAATGCATGGAAGGAAAATTCCTGCAAACTAATCAACAAATTTCGGAACTATCGCAGAGAACGGAGGATCGGGCGACAAATCTTGAAACGCGATTATGTGAAATTCGCTCCGAGGTAGATCAGAATACGGCATCATGTGAAAAAAGAGCTCAGAACATGATAAAGGCTATTGGAGAATGTCAAAAAATTCATTCCGTGCTCAAAAAGGACCAGGACGAGTTATCCACACGAGTCACTGAGGATATATCAAGCCTTCGTAGCAACATGACAGCGTTAAGTAATCGCATGTCGGAAGAACCGAGAGTAACGGCTCCGATACAAGGGACAATTGATTTGCCACTCCCGCGTTTCAGCATCCGTATGGGGACAAACCCCAAAGAATATCTAAAGAAATTAGATAATTATTTAAAAGTAAAGGGAGTCCCAGAGAGTCTTAAATTGATGGTGATACAAAACACTATGGGACAGGAAGAACAGGCCTGGCTGGAAGTGGCTTGTACCGAAGAAACGCCCTACAAAAAATTCAAAGAACTATTTTTGAATACTTTTTGGGATAGTATGGCTCAATCGCGGGTACAGTTAAAGTTGTATCAAGGAAAATACCAAGTTAACGGGAAAGAATCAATGGCTTCTTACGCCCTGCGAATGGTTTCATTGGCTCGAACCCTGGACCATGTACCGAATGACGTAGAACTTTGTGGAGCACTACGTTCACATTTCCCGCTCTATGTGCAAAACATGCTGAACCCGGCGGTCATACAAACATTAGCGCAGTTTGAAGCAACACTTCGCGCGGTTGATAGTGGGGATGGATATAGAAATCGACCACATACCGACCGCACCGGAGACATGCAGGCTAAGAGTGACTTCAGAAATGGGAATTGGAAAGGAAAATTTGGCGGATATGAAAATCAGCCGAGAGGGCAAGGACAACAATATCAGCGTCCGAACGGGGACGGGTATCGAACCGAACAACCGTATCGGAAACGCGATGCTAATTGTAATGCGTTAAGCCAAGCAGCTAATGTGAATCAAGACGTAAAACAAAGATGTGAGGAAGAGGGAATAAATGGGAACGGAAGTCAAACGCCGCCCCCAGCCGCAATGTGACTTTCGGAAACGCATTAAAACCCTGACTTAAGCCAGAGTGTAATAATGAACTTAAGATATTGGAAGTCAGGGGGTCATGAGATGCGCGAAATGAGAAGAATAAGTGAAGTATGTCAGTTTTATGAAAAAATAAATAAAACATCTGCCGGAATAATGGGAGAGTTTCAGAGGCTGGGAACCTTGCCGAAAAACAGATGTGTGAAGGTGTCTGACCTCACAGCTGGAAGGTTGGGTCACACTGGTACAAAAAAATTTCAGGATACCATGCTGGCTCCGGAACACATGGTCGGCTGAGAGGTATACAACAAACAGAAAACCAAGCTGTAAAAGATTGCCGATCGGAAATGAACAGCACTGCTTGAAGTATCGAGCGAACAGGAATAATAATAATTTGGAAAATGGAAAATGGATGCAGGTTGTGTATGGCCGCTTAAAGTGTTAACGAATATATGAAGTATTTTTGGTCTCCCGATATTGGAAATATGACCATGCAAGATTATTATGTTTGTAGTTAGCAATAAGTGAGTATAGAATAGTAACTGTAAAATTAATTTTTTGTACTGATAATTAATCAAGCATTGTAGGATATGTTATAAATCAGGTAGACGTTGTTTCATCAAAAGTTATAAAGAACGGAAGTTAATGTAGCAATTTCGTTGAAAAATAAATAATAATAAGAAATGTATGAGAGGCGGCTAAAACTCTGGAGTGGCCAGAATACGAAAAAATTGATCAACAGATGTTCCAAAAGTTAGAAGATTTCCATAAAAAAAAGGGAAGACCCCATTTGTCATAATAATAAAAGAAAATATCCTCGACGAATTATAAGAAGAGAGAGATCTGGTTTGATTACGTTATATTATATTAATTCGAGACGGGTTTGCTGAAATGTTTACAAAGGTAATAAAATCTAAAATACTATGTGACATTAAGATGTAGTTTATAATCGGAATGATAATAATTGACGGTGTGTTGATGTTGAAAATCGTAAGAGACAAGAGAAAGGAAGTGCTCGTGATGACTAAAATTTGCGAGAAATGATATTGAACGATTAGTAAGGATATATGCTGACCGAAAGACCGTTGAAGGTATAAGGGGCATAAATGATTTGTTGACGGATAAAAATCGTCAATTAGAATTCAATAGATGACAGAAAAAGTCATTTCGTCGTGGAAGCTAGAACGAGCGCGGAACTATAGTCGCATTATGAAAGTAGAGAGTGGTCCAACACGCTGAGAATTTTCTGAAAAGAGGATTGTAAACGCTTGATAAAGAATATACATAGAACACCGGTTAGAAGATTTCACGAAAGAAGTAATTGTGGCTTGATAAAAATTAAAGTGGTTTGAAAAGAAATGTGAATAATCATGAACCCGTCATGAAAGATTTTCCGAGGATGCAATAAGAAAATAATTTGAAGATGTGGTAAATGATAAAAGATAATTATATTTACTTGAGAAGTTAAAAAGTAACTGGTCGTACTAAGATTGTTTTGCTGTCTCAGAGTCCTGAAATTTTAATTATACAGATGGGCAAACACCGATAGAACATGAGTTGGTTGTAAAATAGCTTGAAAAACCTAGAAGTAAAAATGGTTAAGCACTAGAATTAAGCCAACGGATCGTTGAAGATTTAAGTAGTTGACGATAATTTAAACCTATTTTATTATTGTGATAAGAGATTTTAGGATTAATAAGATTAATTTTCCTGCTCTAGCAGTAACGAAAACTATTCAGTTTTGTTTCACTGGTATTGTTTGAATCAACTTCTCGAACAACGGCGTGGTAAGTGATACGGTCCGTGACACACAATTAAAAAAAAATCAAACACGAGGTATCAACATGCCTTAGAGTGGGAAGGAAGGGGTTTTCACGAAAAAGGAACCAAGGATCTTACAAAACTCAGCTAGATAAACATTAGAAAGACGTGCTTCTGTACTGGTCAGAGGATAGACATTCATGTAATTACGCTACACATTGCTGTGTGAGAACTCAAACTGTGTACTAATCTTGGAAGTTGGTTCAATGAAGGTATGTGGTTACAGAAACCACTGGTGAAATAATAAAATTAAATAAAAAAAAAATGTTTTAAAAAAAAAACTTATTTAGTAAGGTTTTGTATTAAGGATACGCTCATCACAAATGATTGTGTGAAGGATTATAATCATTGAAAAAAATAATTGTTTAATGAATATAGAATTGTTAGAAAACATTAAGAGAATGTGAATGATAGTGTATCTTCAGTGAATTAAGAATTTTCAAAGTTATATGTCCATTTATTTTCATGTTTCATTGTTTAATTATAGATGCAACATTGTTAGATAAGTAATGAATGTAATATGTTTATAAATTAGATGACGTACTCCATCTGGTTTCGCTCCACACTTGTTCAGGGGATTGAAACGGATGCTCAAGGATAATACGCTCTTGAATCATGTTAAATGACATATTAGATGGGATGATTGGAAGCAGGGTATTTTATTATTCAATTTGATATTTTGTTAGTAAGTATGTGGAGTGGTCACAGGGGACAGAGCAAGACAGGGCATAATTAACTTGTGATGCTGGCTATCGCAAGTGTGTTTAATGAACAATTATTAAGAAATTTAAAATTATTCAGTGAATAATTTTAAATTATCGGAGTTGGTGGATAAAGTTGTAATGATCCGCGAGAGACAGAGGTGCGCGTGTTTCTTTTCTCGTCTGGTGTGTGTCGGTCCCCGGTCCCAGGGGAGGTTCTGCTGGTGTTTGGGGAACGCCAGCCCCTGAGTGTTTCCATTAAATGTGACTTATGGCATAACAGCCTCGTGACAAGGCCTGCGACTCAAGATGGAGTGGGAGCCTGGGCTGTTTTAGTAAACAAATAAAATAAAAATGTATATCTGTATCCAAGAACGAAGGGTGAGGGGAAGCCAGGGAGTACACAGCCAATAGGAAAAATTTGTATTTTTATTACAAAAAAGGGTGGTTTTGTTGCATGTCCTGAGCCAACCAACGGAAAAAGCTTCCCTCCAAAGACAGTGATTGGCAGACGTCATGAAGAGGGGGCGGAACCCGACGCTTCTTGGAGGCAGCGCGAGAAGACGAGAGGACTTGTTGACTACCGACGGAAAGGTGTGGATCGACCGAACGGCTGACTACTGGGAACAGCAGTGAGGCAGCCGGCCGTGGTGGAGAGCTGGTCAACCCACCGACTGCACAACGTAGATTCGCCTGCACGGTAACCACCATTCAGAAAAAAGGAACTTTTGCATCATCGTCGTTTGTTTACCCTAGTTATCGCCCTGAGACAGACTCTCTTGCTCCACCGAGAAAGTTATGTACCCTTGTGTTGCAGAAAGAAAATTAATCTTTGTAAAATCTTGTTAAGGAAACCATTAAAATACATAAGAAAAACGTAAAGTCAGATTGTGAACCTTGTTTTCAATAGATCCCATCCAAGTCATGTAATGTGTCATTTGACTTTATTAATAATTTTAGTTATTCAATAATTCACATTTAAATAACAATACTTTGAGATCTGGATGTCGCTTCCCTCAGAATAGGGTACACTCCAATCTCTGGCGCCCACCTGATTTGTTTTTATGCTTAATATTAGTTGCAAATTAATAACTGGTAATGAACGGCCACAGTATGGTCGAGAAGTCGCTTTCCTAACATAGGGAACACTTCATTGGTTACAAGGAAAATACATCTGCAACTTCGTGCGAATGTAATGCCAGCAAACTAGGTATGTTGTAGGAAATATCCTACGACATGTGTAAACGAGAATCTTGGCGGGAATCGCGTCCGATCGGTATCGCCCGAGGCCGAGCTGTCGCTCCTAGAGATCAGACACGAATGATGGAAAAATTACAAGTCGTCTCTGCAAGGTGACCTTCGCCACGCGTGTTATTCTGCACGCGCCTAAGATTCCTGCTGAGCAATGTGAGCATTTCCGCTCAGCGTTTGCCGCACGTACGACTCGCTCTGAGTCGACAAATAAAATAGGTGTTTAATATAATAAAATGCGTCCCTTACATCCTCCCACAGCTGAGGAATCGTGTACCTCCTGGGACACGCCTTGGGGTCTCAAAATTTCTGAGAATCTCTACTAGCAGTTTGCTCAACATTACGTGCGTTTATAAAATTATAACTCAAACATGAAATGCAAGAAATCATCACACTAGTAATTAAATCATTGCCTAATTGACTAGTCTATTTCAACTGGTTTGTATTTAGAACAATCAGTATGTGGTCATGAGTATCTTTTCCCTTTCATGCACTGACCTTAATGCTATCATTAATATCTTTTGACGCTTCATCACTAATATAAGTCTTGTACACTCCCAGCACTCGCTTCAGCTCCCTCCTCTCTTCCAATGAATGCAGTTCCAGCTTCTTTATCATATCAGTTACTGTTTGTATTGTGCAGTAATTTCCAGAGACGAATCTAGCAGCCCTTCTTTTCAACTCTTCCAACTCCTGTATTTGATACCAAAAATGTGGGTCACACACTTCACCACCAAATTGAAACAATGGTCTGACCAAAGTTTTATAATTCTCCCACTTCTCTCACAATTCTCTCACTTCGCGGTACATCCCTTCATCACTCTCTTCGATAAATAAAGGATTCTGAAACTTTTTCCTACCACCTGACTATTGTGTAAGGCTCAAATGTTAAAGATTGAATGTTTTTCACCTGGAAAATTATATGTAGCCTAATCAAGAGTTAGTTATGCAGGCAAGCACATGTTTTGGTCAAATAAAATAGTAATAATAATAATAATAAATATAGTATCACCAACTTCTACGCAACATTGATTAATTTCTTTTAATTTAACTTAAATCTCATTTTTTATCTCTTTTCCTTACAGGCGGGAAAGGACTGGGAGCAAGGAACCGGAAGGAATTCGGTCAAGTCCTTTGAAAGAATCATCCCGGCATTCGCCTGGAGTGAAATTTTTCATCAGTCTAGCAACCAGTTAAAGATATATTCAAATGGTCAAATCAGTGGCAAATGAACAAAAGACGAAGTAGGAAAACTTGTTCAAATCTCCTCCGGCCATCCAAATGTCGATTTTCCAATGGTTCTCCGAATGCTTGGATAGTTCATTCAGATGACCATGGCCTAACTTCTTCCCTTTCTAATCCCAAATCCTCTTCCTCCTCTGCGTGGTGGTGTAACGGATAGCGTTCTGGCCTCGCATTCGGGAGGACGGCGGTTCGAATCCCCGTCCGGGCATCCAGATTTGGGTTTTCCATGGTTTCCCCAAATCACTCCAGGCGAATGCCGGGATGCTTCCTTCAAAAGGCCATGGCCGAATTCCTTCCCATTCCTTGCCCCCATCCTTTCCCGTCTCTAAAGACCACGTTGTTAAAAAGGGACGTTAAACTGTTACCAAAAAAAAAAAAAAAAACTTCCTCCTCTAATGATCTTGATGTCGACCAGGCTTAAATCCATAAGCAAAACAAAAGTTAAACTTACATACGAAAATCATCCTTAATGCTAGATTAACTATTATATATTTTCATTCTATTCCCAACATATATACAGAAGTAAAGAATAGACACAATTGCCTGAAAAAGTGGAAGGAAGATTCATTTATTCTGATTCTTAAATTGTTGTAATGTAGTCATCATATAATATTTTCTGTATCATATCATTAACATTAATGTTCAAAGTGTCCTCAATACGTGTATCCTTTTCTGTTTCGGCTTACTGAATACGAGAAACTAGGACAATTTATTTGCAAAATGAAGGCATTTGCTTTTCTGGCAGTAATTTGTAGAATATCATAATACAGTGCACTCAACGAATCTCAGCAAAATATGGTTTTGAATGGCTGTCGCAGAGACTTACTTATACCGTTGTTAACTATGGTGTCTTGCTCACTGCCATAGGCAAACATCTCACGAAGAACAACGCTTAATTAATGGCTTGTATCTAAATTAAAACGTGAGTAATTTCAGAGATGAAAATCGAAGGGGCTGAAAAATAATAATAAAAAATACTTTCTTTGGTTCTTATCACCATTTTTAATTAAATTAGGTGTGACAACTGAGAGCAAGACTGAAAGGCTGTAAAAGCGATCATTGGACGCATGTGGAGGAAAGGGTGTGGCCGGTGCAGCTGCAAAGGTGACTTCCGGTGGAAAGGTGTTACGTTATCGATAGTCACGAATGACGTCATCCACGTTCGTGACTCACCCTACCACCTTGTCGCTTTAGATCACCCCACACGTCTTTCAACATACAGTACCGTATGCTAACATATCTAAAAATTTCTTTGTTTTGTATTAGTTAACATGCATCCTGTCGAGAAGTCTCTATGCAGATTAATGGCAAATTAAGGTATGCTAACAATTGAAGTGTAGCACTTTGCTCATTATTAGTGAAACTAGCCCAAAGCCCGTCAAAAATGACGGGTTTAACGGAGTGTTTTGGTAATTTATTTCTCTGCAGTTGCTGAACTAAATAGAATTGTTATAAAATAAAGCTCATTGTAATTTATCGTCCCTTGTGCTGTAGCAAAAAGCTTTAGTTGTCAGCTTGGTCCAGGTTGCATTTTAGCCTAACCACAATCTCCACTAATATTGCTGATAGAAAAGCAAAGCTTCAATCACGCGCGAATTAATACATTCCATGTATCGCATGTCAGTCTCGTTATGCATCGCGATATAAACTTGATCCCAAATCTTCACAGGTTCTGTCACCTTTCTTTCTTAATACTTGTGATGAAGATCAATATTTTAACGACTGAGACAGCTTACATCGGCTGAAAAAACGACCCCGTGAGAACGAAGGATGCTAAAAATAAATCTTAACAACTTACGCTATGCCACGTAATATTTAATACATCGCGATCAATTTGGAACTTCTTTCATTCGAAGCATGTAATGATTTTAGTTAAAAATAAAAAAACCTGATATTTAATATGCCAATTTAAACGCAATATATACTTTTCTTTCAGTGGTCTGAAAATTCATGTCTTAGAAATTGCTTAGCTAAATTATAAAATAAAATTCCGTGTAGTTCCTTGTGCCTTGCGCTGTTGCAAAAGGTTTCAGTTTCCATCAGGGTCCAGGTTGCATTTCAATCTAACCACATACTACTATAAACTTGGCGCCAGGAGAACAAAACTCACGCAAATTAATACCTGAACATTATCGCGTTTTATTGGTTATAATGCATCGCGATATAACTTTGATCAAAATCTTCAAGGGGTTTTACACATTTCTTTTTTGTTATCCGTCATTCAAACCTATATTAAAACGTTTGAATGGCTGACACAGTTTCTGAAATAATAGGCTCAGTAATATTACACTGCAGAAGCAAAGGAAATTAAAATAAATCTTATAAACTTACAATATGCCACGTAATATTCGTTTCAAGTGTAGTGTAGGATGCACAGATCGGGATCAGTGTGCAACTATTTCAGTTTAAACGAATTAATAATTTCAATAATAGGACACAGTTTATATTATTTTGAAAAAAAAATATTCATGCCCTCTACCGTAACGTCAATTACCAGTTGTTATTCTGATCTTGCTAAGTAAGAATCTAACCAAAACATTCGCTACATTGATGCTCGAAACACAAAGCTTTTATCTTACTTATCTAAGGACAAAGAATTTGAGGAATACTTCTATATATCAAAAGAATATTCCGTAAATATAAGCATCTAATGACTGATATGTCGATTTTAACGCAATACATACTTTTAGTTCAGTGTTCTGTCAGTTAATTTATTCGCGGATACTTGGAAATGTTATTAAATAACGTCCATTACCAAGAATAATGACGCAAAGCGTGACGTCATTGCGCGACGTCATAGACTGACGTTATGCCATGACAGGTGATGTCATACATGACAACTTGCTTATTATATTATTAGACTAGCCACAAATTCCGTCAAATGACGGGTTTAACGGACTGTTCTGGCAATTGATTCCTTTCTAGTTGGTTACCTAAATAGAAATGTTATAAAATAAAGCTCAATGTGCTGTTATTACTCGTCCCTTGTGATGTAGCAAAAAGTTTCGGTTGTCAATTTGGTCCAGGTTGCGTTTCAGCCTAACTACAATCTTTGCCATATAGCCGGTAGAAAATCAAAGCTTCATTCACACGCGAATTAATACATTCCCTGTATCGCATGCCAATTTCATCATACATCGATACCGATCATGTATCATGCGAAACAAACTTGATCCAAAATCTTCACAGTTTCTTACATCTTTCTTATTGTCTATGAAAAGATCGATGTTTTATCGCCTGACACAGCTTACATCCGGCTGAAATAATAACCCCAGTGAAAACGAAGGATGCTAAAAATAAATTTTAACAACTTACATTATGCCACTTAATATTAGTTTTAATTGTGATTTAGGTCACATACATCGCGAACAATTTGGAACTTCTTTCATTCAAACCAAGTAATGATTTCAGTAAAGAAAAGCAACTGATAATTAATATGTCATTCTATCATTACAGTTCCTAGCAATTATTTAAATAAAAAGAATTGTTATAAAATAAAGCTCATTGCAATTCCTAGTGCCTTGCCCTATAACAAAAGATTTTCGTTGCTATCCTGGTCCGGGTTGCATTTCAATCTAATCACGTTCTAAACTTGCACCAGGGAAAATTATTCAATTACACACATATTAATATATGTATTATATCGCATTTTAGTAGTAATAACACATCACGATATAAACTAAATAAAAAATCATTACAGGTTATTCCATCTTCCTTTTTTTATATTCGTGATTCAAATAGATATACATCTTTGTTATTGTCTATGATGAAGAGCGATGTTTTAACGCCTGACACAGCTTGCATCCAGCTGAAATAATGACCCCAGTGAAAACAAAGGATGCTAAAAATAAATCTTAACAACTTACGTTATGCCACGTAATATTAGTATTAATAGTGGTATAGATCGCATAGATCGCGATCAATTTGGAACTTCTTTCATTCAAGCCAAGTAATGACTTCAGTAAAAAAAAAGCAACTGATAATTAATTTGCCGTTCTAGCATTACATTTCTTATTAATTACTTATATAAATAGAATTGTTATAAAATAAAGCTCAATGCAATTCCTAGTACCTTGCCCTGCGACAAAACGTTTTCGTTGCTATCCTGGTCCAGGTTGCATTCCAAACTAATCACGTACTAAACTTGCCACCCTAGAAACAATACTTTAATCACAAGCATATTAATACATGTCATTTTAGTGGTAATAATGCATTGCGATATTAACTAAATCAAAAATCTTTACGGGTTATTCCATCTTTATAGGCCAATCAGTTTTGACATCAGTGGTAGTTAAATTAATGGAGAGATTAATATGCAACTGTGAGGAAAGTAAATGGTTTTCAAGTCGGCAACATAGCACAAGGATATTCGTGGATATTTCTGATGAAATGGACAGGGGAGGTCAAGTTGATAGTGTGGTACTAGATCTTTCAAAGGCCTTTGATGGAGTGAGCCATAAATGGTTCTAAATAAGGTAAAAACTATTGGAGCTGATAAAAAGGTGATTTTCTGGGTGGAAGAATTCCTAAAAGGTAGAAAGCAAAAAGTTAGGATAGGAAATGCAATATCAAAAGAAGTAGAAGTAAACATGGGAGTCCCACAGGGTAGTGTATTGGGACCATTGTTATTCGTTATTCTAATGAATGATTGTGTTAATGGTTTACAATCAGAGATTAGATTGTTTGCAGATGATATAATGCTATATAAAAGGATCAAAACAATAGAAGAATGTAAACAGCTGCAGGGTTATCTAGATAGGATAACTAGTTGGGTGAGTCAGCATGGGATGAAGATACACAGATAAAAAGCTAAAGGTAGGTTACAATTATAAAGTGGGGAAGGAGCTACTTATTGAAGACACGAAATGTAAATACCTTTGCATTACATTTGATAGCAAACTTAACTGGGCAGGACACATTGGACAGGTGGTAGGGAAAGAGTTCAAAATCCTTCACCTGTTGGAAAGAGTGATGATGAGAGAAGTAAGAGAATTGGGGTACAAAACTTTGGTCAGACCACTGTTGAAATATGGTGGTGTAGTTTGGGATCCACATTTTGGGTATCAAATACAGGAGTTGGAGGGGATGCAGAACAGGGCTGCCAGGTTTGTCTCTGGAAATTATCGCAGAACACAATCAGTAACTAATATGATAAAGGAGCTGGAGTGGTATTCAGTGGAGGATAGAAGGAGGGCGAAGACTCCCGGGAGTGTACAAAGCCTATACTGGTGATGAAGCATGGTGGGAAAAATAAGAGAGGTGCTTGGAAGGGTAAGGCTGACCTTGACCACAAGCTGGCACTTGATTTCAGGCATAAGGGTGTGGGAAAAACATTCTTTCATAGGGAAGGGAGTGAGGGATTGGAATAAGTTGCCAAGAGAAGTGATGAATAACTTACCGGAAACACTGAAAGAATTTAAAGCAAAAATTAGTAGAGGGCGAAAGTAGGTTGGAAGGGGAAGGAGAAAGGGAGGGGGTGTAGGGAGATTTGGCAATTTTATCAATTATATTATATTATCTTCCTTTCTTATATTCGTGATTCAAATATATATTAACACCTTTGAATGACTGACAGAGTTACGTGCGGCTGAAATATGGCATCAGTAAAAGCAAATGAAATTAAAAATAAATCTTAACAACTTACGTCATTCCACGTTATGTTAGTTTTAATTGAAGTCCATGTTGTCTAAATCGCGAACAGTGTGGAACTACTTTCGTTTAAACAAAGTAATGATGTAAGTAACAGAACACTCAAGAAAACAAATTAAATTATTTTTAAATAAATTAAATTAGTTATACCCTCTGCTGTCAAGTGTCACTCCTAATAACAATCCATCAAAATTGCCGCAAACATTGAGAAAATTAAAGCTTTTATATTACACATCTGTGGCCAAAGATTTTAACAAATACTTTTACATTAAAAGAATATTAAATAATTCTAAGCAACTAATACTTATTATGTCGATTTAAACGCAATTCATGCTTTTATTTCAGTGTTATGCCAGTTAATTTATTCGCGGATGCTTAGAAATGTTATTATATAAAGTGCATAACCAAGAAAAATGGCATCAAGCGTAATAGTGCGACGTCATAGATTGACGTCATGCCGTGAAAAGTGACGTCATACATGGCACTTGCTTATTATATTAATAAGATATTGCCTTTGCAACATTAACTGTTGATATTCTTTTTGAAAGTAGGCTTATTTTATTTTTTAGTACCTGGTAATTATAGTTAAAACCAGTCTTCTAAAACAATGACAATATGTTCGTAGAAACATGTTCACCAGGGAGGAATTAATTTATAAAGGATGGAGTAAACCTTGGACGTATAAATTTGAAAACACGCAGTTATCAATTTCGAAAAGGTATCTTTAGTTATCTTAATTGTATGACATCGATTCAGACATGTAAAGCTAGTTTTCGGTCCGTGATACGTTTTGTTACGCCATTTATTGCGAATTTTCGAACAGGTTTAATGAACATTTATCACTCGAAAGGTGAAACTTGGTGACGTATCAAAGGAACAATACGTGATTCAAAACAGACTTGTCACCTCCAACGAAATCTTTTGACGTAGTTAAATGTAAATTGTCCAACGATACTGATGGATCGTTATTCCTAAGCTAAATTTGGAGAAGTCTTGCAAGAAAGTTTTGGATTAAAAGACATGTCACAAAAATCAGTTACTCGAGATAGGGTTGAACGACGCGAATAGTCTGACATGCCTGGTGATGTCTATAAAAAGAAAGTTTTGGTATTTGCTAGAAGAATAATACCTGCGGCTATTAAAAGGAAGTATTATGATTCAAGTGTCCCATTTCATACATTTGAAGCTGTTTTGGAAGGCAAGTATGAGTCAAAACAAAGGACAAGATTTTGGAGGGAACAGGGTACAAGATAATTCCCAGACATGAAGAATTTCTTTCTTACACCTGACTCCAGCCAACATAATCACACAAGATTATATCTTATATATTCTCTTTTATTCTGTACCGATGCTAAAGATGAAATCTAGGAGGCTATAACCGAAAAGAGAATGGATGCCTTCCGATGTGTTTATATTTTCTAATGTTGCATGTGTTCCGGACAGACTCTCAAAAAAGAAGGTTCAAAACGAAAACAAATGCAGAAAGTTTCGTTTTTTTAAAAAAATTATCATTATTATTAAGGAAGGGCCAGTATCCGTTATATGGGAGGCGAAAGATAACAGCTGTTCTGTCTCTCCAGGGAAGGAAAAATACATTGAAAACAACCCGTTCTCAGACGAAAGAACTCATCTATTTGGAGTCTTACCCCAGCGATTTTCCTGGACACAAGTAGCAATGTTCCACTCTGCTTCTTCAGGAAATAATCTAGCTTTGTGGATCTTCGAAAGATATTTAACCAATTTTTGAAATTCTAAACACTTACTATTGCCATAATTTTCTTGAAATATGCCTTCATTTACGCAAGAAAATTAATAAAGTATCACGTCAGGAAAAAAAAAATCTATATTTTCTCCCTAAAATCTTAATTCCCTTTCAGAACGTATGTTACTGAAAAATTCCTTGTTACTTCTAATTTACTTTCGTATTTATTAATCCCCTGTAAAAGTTTTTAATCATTCAATGTCAGTCGAAACGACCTGTGCATACTACCCGCCATGTTATGCTCAACGACGGGAAATTTGAAACTAAATATCAAATACTTCCCCGTAACTTTTCACTATAAAAATACCATTATTCTTAATCATTTTTAAGGCCCTTTTGTATTTTCTAATCTTTGATCCTTTGTCTTTGGCATTCAATTTCGATATTTCCATGTCATTCTCTCTTTGTTCTAAACGTGTATTTCCCTAACTTCCTTAAAAAAAAAAACAAAAAACAAAAAATCCTTGTTACATGGGACGGCCACCAAAATTCCTATCTCCATCACTAAATATTGTACAAACAAGAGGTATCGTCTTTTTGGCATGATTCTAAATTACGAGAAAAAAACTCCTTTGCTTTCGTTTTGAAACGACTGAATTTATTACTATTTTCCCCTTCTAAGTGTTATTACTAACTATGCAGCTCTTTATACCCCTAAAATAATGTATTTTCTTTGCTACATAGAAATCTCTTTATCTGTAACACAATATTCTAGAATCTTTAAGGTTAAAAATTTCTCGTTATAAAATTCTCTATAACATGGAATCTCTAACATTCTTAGGAATGAGAACCATTATGGCTTTGGTCGAGAATATGATACCGTTGTCTTTTCTGTTGGACTATTTAAGCTACCATGATGCACTGCTAACGGAAACCAACTGGTAAATACAATAGAGCGTTCTTGTAGATGGTGAAACTCTGTTACGGACTCGTGTGTTATGTTTGACGAAACCTTGTGTGAATAGAGAATGCGCGTACCGGTATTTCGAGAGCTCGTTCCAGAGGTGTTTATAGTAAAGCGCACGCTCGTCGTTTACAGAGCAGTTCTTTGGTACGCTTTTTGCCTCTTGGTCGGTTTTCAAGCTGCTTGCAGGCCCAACGTTTATTGTGCGCAGTTTCCGGCCAGTATATTTTCGTAACCTAACAAATCTGTACTTGGGCTCCCGCACTTATACAGCCTTTAGCACAAAATACACCTGGAACCTGCTTCACCGGCTCTTTCACAAACAAACTTTCCTGCGGTTTTTCTCCCTGGCGGAAATGGAAGATATAGTAGCTCTCTTAATAGATTCTTGTCTTCACCATCCCAGAACGTTATTAAAGATCACATTTTTCATGAAAGTCATTAGGACTGGATGATGACTTCTGTGAAACTGCATATTTTGAAAAGAGGACTTCTTAATCGGATATTCTCCTAGAGATTTTAATAATTAGCATCTACACTACTTAAACTACTTCTACAGTCACACTTAAATTTAAAAGTTTCGAAGCCCTTGAAACAGGACCTCCTACGATATATATTACACTTTCCTCTCTTTCTCCGCCATAATACAGTTTCTGTATAGCTGCTTTTATCTTCCTGCTCATCTTTTGAGCTTCAAGAGGTTACTCACCAGCACTTATGATATTATTATAGCTTCGTTTCATATTATCAATATTTCATTTAATATTACTTCAAACTGCATCTACTCATCCAAAAACTATTTGTTCTCTAATTCTTCAGAGTTCTCTATCAGTCAGTTTTCTTTGATTTTGTTGTATTTCCTACTTATCACATTTCCAAAATATCAACAAAACTGCCTTCCATCTGTAGTGTAATGATTTTTGTGGATTCTACCTGGATTCACCCATTTGTGATCCTTTTTTTTATATTGGGGCTTTGCGGATAGTAGTCGGCGAGAATTGGGGGAAAGGAATGGTAAATAAGTGGGTCATGAACTTGTGAAGGAACACTGGCATAGGGCTTGAGTGATTTCGGGACCAAAGAACTTCTTTTTTTATGGCTTCTCGCCTTGTTGATGTCTAGATCATTGGAGGCGGGAAGAGACTGGGGGAAAGGAATGAAAGGAATTCAGCCACGGGTTTGTGAAGGAACTATTCCGGCATTCGCCTGGTGTGATTTGGGGAAACTATGGAAGACCGAAATCTGTATGGCTGGACGAGAATTCGAACCAGCTTCCTCACGAATGCAAGGCCAGATAGTTATCATTCACCCACCACTTTCGGTAGAACCAAAGAAAAATTAAAATCTGGATAGCTGGATCCGGAATCAAACTCGCGCTTCCTTTTGATTTGTGATTACGGATTTTTCTGGTGCTTATAGCTGCTTCAGTAATATCTTTCTTCAGTGAGTTCCATTTTAATTCAGCTGAAATTCTTTCTCCATTTTTAGGATTCCATTCCTTATAACAAGAAATGGACTGGCTGATTTCTCAGTCGATCTGTCACTTCATATCTCATCTTTACTGAACCATTTGACTAAGAAATTTATAATTGTGGACTAACCTGATTCTGCCTAATCTTAACGCGACTATAAAATAAAATGTCGAAAAATCGTATTAAGTGAAAGTAATTATGAGAGGTTTAGTGGGGACGAGAAGGAAGAATATTTCCTTTAGATAATCTTTATGTGTATCAAATGAAAGCTAACACCCGACCGATATCAAAATGTTTGGATTCCTAGTTTTTTTTTTTTTTTTTTTTTTTTTTTTTTTTTTTTTTTTTTTTTTTTTGCCGAACGCGCTTATCTCGCAACATTGCATCATCTATTTTGTTGTGATCCCTGCGTCTGTTGGAGCTAGAAATGTTTTCAACACTTTTCCTTGCCTTCACTTTTTGTTTTTACTCCACTTACTTTTTACGTTCTTAATCGTTATGGACTTTAAGAATTGTTAATCACGTTGTTTCAAGAGAAGAAACCATTGGGAGATACGTCGTCAAAATCATAAAAGGGAAATTAGACGATAAATATGGAAACAAATTGCTGATATTATGATTCTAGAATGTTAAAACTTACCTTAACTGCTACAAAATTATTACTAGCCACGATATATGGAATAATGTATACGTTTTAATAAGTTGTGCATGTTTTCCGGCATGCTGAATCAAATTACACAACTTCCAAAATACTCTCATCTTTTTTTTTTTTTTTAATTTTACGCTAAGAATAGCATGCCAAAAGGAATGGATTCAGTGTAATGGGGTCAACTATAAAACGAAATAAGAATGTTCTATTAGAATCAACATAATTTACCATGGGCGCCGGGAGGGGGGTGCAAGGGGGTGCACTTGCACCCCCCTGGCATCCCGGGTCGCCCGTAAATTTGGGCCGATAAGGGGTGGGGAGCACCAATTACGGCCCTGGTGCACCCCCCTGGATCCCGGGTGCACCCATGTAATTTACGAATAAACCAAAATTTTTAAATAGGTAAACAAAATTCAAGTTTTACATCTCTAGTCAAAAAATCAACCGCTATGGATATACTGAAGTATAATCCAGTCAAATAAGGTGAAAAAAGGGGCAAACCTCGTAATGAAAGATAACAAGCTGAAAATTTGCACAAACCTTTGTTTTGACATTTTATAAGTTGGCTCAAAAGTCTCATAGAATCTCCTGTATGCTAGTCAAGATATTCAAGGTCAAAGGTCACAAAGACGGGTTTTTACAAATATCTCGCTTCCTTTACTCTAAATATTATTTTGAGTTATTAGAAAAGTTGTGGAGCATAAAATTCTCTATAGCATTTAAACTATACATTCTGTGGGAGTGACTGCTCTAAATCCGATAGACTAAAAGCGCTATAGAAACCCGTTATATAATTTTCCCTGCTCATAGTAGTGCTATGTATTCTCATTCATCTTTACCTATATGTTCTATGACAAGTCGCCCGAGCAACATTCGCTAGATAGTCTCTCAAAAGCACGTCATTATATTACAAACGATATACGAAACTGAGTTTACCGCAATATATTTTCTTTAACCCGTGGTTTTATTCATTAACTGTTAGGAATCTTATTTTAATTACGTCAGTTAAAAAGATCCAACGGCTTAAATAGATAATCGTAGCCTTTCACGATGTCATTTTGTCTCATCTAGGTTATATTTTAACGTTTTTGACATTTTAAACATTTTATTCGAGTTATTAGGACAGACGCGTCAAACATTTGGAGAGATTGACAGCCAAACTGTCAATCTCTGCAAATGTTTGACAGTTTGAACGCTTGGAAACAAGAGAACATTTTAACAATGTAAATAAAGTTTCTTTAAATAGATTTGTAAATTTTAAAATGTAAACCAGAAAGAGTACAATGACTTGAAAGCTAAATACAAGAATACTTTTAAAAAATCGGATAACAATTTGCTGAGACCATTGAACGAATAATAATTTAATGAAATCTCGAATCAGTGAGCTTGACCTAGATTAACAAATCAAAGTATTAAAAATTGAAAGAGTGCGCCAGACTGTTTTGTGAATGTCACTGAAATAAACGCATGACGAGTGAGCCAAATACCGAGCTTATAGAGCGGTAACGTTCTGCCTTCGCATACGGAAGGACGCGGGTACGAATCCCCGTTCGAGCATAGAGATTTGGGTTTTCCATGGTTTCCCCAGTTCATACCAGGCGAATGCCGGGATGCTTCCTTCGAAAGGCCAGGGCCGAATTTCTCCCCATTCTTAGTCCCCAATCCTTTCCCGCCTCTAGTGAGACGTCAACGAGTCGTAAAGGTGAGCCAAAAGTTTTCAATTCAACAATCATCCAGAGACGATAAATATAAAAGGACCCTATCATTTTTCAACATGGTCTTCACGGACATTTATCACATCTTCGAATTAAAATTTCAGTAACCAAGGAAAATAGTTCCCAATTTTGTCTAGAGAATATTCGCTAATCTAATCCTGCAACTGTTCATCAGTGTTAAATTTCGCACCCTGAAGGTTTTTCTTGAATTTGAAACATCTCTTATATAATGAGGGCGGTGTCTGTCTTTACGCACTATAACCCGCTTCTAACTACACGGAAAGTCTTCGAATTCTGCAGAACGAAACCTACAGGTAAAATGCAGATCAAGTTCTTAAACCATCCCGATCTGATCAAAGAACGGATACCTTTCCTAAATCTGTATTATTGTACACGCTGACGTCACCGAAGGCTGACATCACGCGCCCGGCGTTCATTTGCGAACTAACAGCGGCCAGAGATATTAGGCCTACTCAAAATAGAGGTTATGTGGAAATCAATAGCCATAATACGTTCAATAAGTTTGCTTTTCATAACATTTGATTTTAAATTGAATACGCCAATTTAGTTAAAAACCTACAGTAAAACTGAAAAAACGTGGAATAAAATTGTACTCACGATTCAATGAAGTTCTCATAATTTGACCATATGACCATGGGCGTATCCAGCGAGGGGCAGAGGAGGGCTGCTGCCCCCCCTTAGAAGAAAAATTAAGTTGCCTTCAGTACGCTTCGACGAGTGAAGAACTAGTTCAGGAGCACTTTGGGAGAGAAAGATTGACTGGATTATGTCTGATGAGTGTGCTTCGAAATTTCGTGAAGGAACACCATGAGATATTGACAAACAAAATTATTGAAATTGAAAATCCGAGACAATTAATGTTTACATAAAAAACTAACTGACTTACGATCTTAATTAACTACATAGTAGGTCCTTAGATTAAGTAGTTGGGTTACTATATTAATCAATGATAAAAATAGTTTACTGAATAGGTTTGAGTTTGATTTTGTAATGTCATATTTCAGGCCCCCACCCCACTTCCTCGAAACCAAAATGAGTTGCCCTCCCCCCCTAGTTCAAATCCTGCCCCCCTCTAGTTCTGATCCTGGATACGCCCTTGCATATGACCATAATATTATCGTACTAAGACCAAAACCAGAAAAATGGTGTAATATTCCTTTATATGCTAGGCAAAATACATTTAAATTCAATCATAAACGTTTAAAAAGTGTTTAATTCTACATTACAGCCAAAAAAAATGAAGTCAGGAAAAAATATGACCTGTCATAAAGAACCAAACCCTATTAATAACCATTGGGGGTTTTAATATTGTTGGGGAAGCTCGTCGTTCACATTTTCCTACACTTCAGCCTTGGAAACCATAGCCGTGTGAACGGGGGCATTGTTTTTAAGAAGGAGAACAAAAACTCCTCTTCTCAGCTTGCAGCGTCCATTCCCCTTGATGACAACGCTAACTTGTGCAGCAAGCTGATGAAGTATACAACCTATTGAAGTGCAAGAAATCTTAGCCATCATCTTCTTGGTAGAATCTTCCATCTTAGTCTTATTTGGCCTAAATTCATTGGACTCCGTAGATAATCGTTTGGATAGTGAGTATAGAAGTACAGTTTCATCACCATAACTACAGACCTCCCATATTCTTGCTTTATAGTCGCTTCTTTGTCGGTTGTTTTACTTTTGTCTTACTTGGCCTTGGTGCGTTGGGACTAAACCACTCCATGGATAGTCGTTTTGATAGATAATGTTGAACCATAGTTCGCGGCAAACGTTCAAAAACATCTAATATTAGGTCACCTGCTTTTCTTTTGATCGACAGGCAGTATCCGAGCCACCTGCTGCAGACATTACTCATGTGGAGGTTCTCACGATGAACGTTAAACAATGCCATGTTCAAAAGTTGTCACATTATCACAACATTTTTTATCTTTTTTTCCTCAGACAACTGTTTTGAAGCTCTTCATACTTTTATAGGCATTCCACTGGTCGATCCCCAAACAGCTCATCCTCGGTGTCTTCTCCGTCCAACCGCAACAGTTTAATCCAGCCATTCGCGGCAGAAAACAAAGGGAATTACTCACCGTATACACCAACCAAGGCTCTGTTTAAGAGTATTGGGCATAGGGCCTCCCTTCGTGAACAACTTGATTACCGCTCAGTACACGATACATCACATCAAGTAGAATGGTGCAACAATTCCGACTGAATTGAACACATTTACGAGGATGACGTTACCCCATCTCCCCTGGAATTTGATTGGGTCCGAAACCTATAGCTGTTATAGGATTAATTTGATGTGAATTGCTTATCAGTCGTCATGGTAATGCGACATGCGTTTTCTGCTTTTGGTGTTAAATTCGGATTACTCAGACAACTGGAAGTTTGGTTTTATTTGAAAAGGCCCCAGCCGATTCACCTTTCCTTTGTTGTTACAACATTATCTCAAACCGACTAGTACTGGGTTAACGTACTAACATGTGTCGCCTATATAGTTTTATCAAATATTTTCATTAATGTATTATTTATTTTATAATGGAATTCCGTATCTTCTGAATGAAAGACGAAACCCTTGCGCAGTCACTTATTTGTTCGTCTGCTATATCCTCAATACTTCCGAATCCTTAAACTTAGAAGTTTGTACTTGTGCACAACTTCAGTTCTTATTAACCTTAACCGGATTATAATATAAAATTTGGAAAAATCATGGGGGGGGGGGGGAGGTGAAAATAATTACAGGCGATCAAGTGGAGTGATCCAAGTACACATTTCTTTATACAGTCTTCATGGATGTTAATTGAAAACTGGCAACGCACCTGCTTTTAAAATATTTGGGTTTTCCTTTTAGTCCGTGATGTATGGAAACTTTTCGCGTTTATTTCCGGAACAACTGAACCGAAAACTCTTTCAAAATTTACGGTGATCTAAAACCTCCTAAAGTTTACAGGAAAATTATAGCGATCTTACCGAGGTTAATGGATTTCACAATATAAATAATTACTATTTTTTTAAAAAATTGATACTTAAACACATAGCTTGTTTTCTAAATAAAGTCATGTGTTTCATTCAACAGAGAATTTCATGAATTATCTAATAAATACGTCGTCGAAAAAATTCTTTTGAAAATATATAAAAAAAATTGTAAGACTCACTATAATTTCTTTTCATTGACATACTTCTGTTCTTGATTCATATGTACCATTTGATTGAAAATTTCACAGGAAAATGATGAAATCTTTTAAAAAATCATTTGCTATTATGTTTTTTTTTATTTTATTTTATTTAATAGCGTATTCAGTTTTATACCGATACTCTGAGATGAACCCTGATTGAATTTTTATTTTGCGACGTCGAGGTTATTTGATCCTGGAAAGGACTGGGGGGACAAGGATCGGGAAGGAATTTGATCATCACCTTTTGAAGAACTATTTCGGCATTCACGTGGAGTGATATTGTAACGAACGCATCTTGCGACCGCTCGTTACATTCATAAACGTCAGGTTTGTTCATAAAAAGTTGAATATTTTAGTAGGCATATAGGCGCCGTAGACAGGTTGAAAGCGGCTGGTCAGGAATGCCAGCTGGCCCGGTTCCTAGAACTTGCAGGCGAGTTGAGTGGTTTTGCGATGCTGCGCGAGGGGCCGTCCTTGAGAGAGGGGAGTATTGTGCTAGCCAGGTAGATAAACAGGGTGATCTGCGGAAATTTCTGTTTTCATGTGGAAGGAGGAACATTCGGTGCTGGCCGGCAAGCACGTGCGGACGATGTGACTTCTGCACTGTCTATTCGTTAGTGGGACTGTTGCTGCTGCCTGGATCCGGACACCCGCTATTTTGTTTGAGCAAATGAGCTCAGGCAAAGGACGACATATGAGGAACTGTGCTACGCTGGTCCATCGTCATCCAATGTGGCGGCAGACATGTAAATTCGGTAATTATACATCGCCAATGAAGGACACTGTGCTAGCTACATTTTCAAGTTCATAGCATTGCCCAGCTACGACCCTGCAGATAAGAACTCTCATAGCCCGGAGCAAACATTTCTTTCAGAAGTGAACAGTCAAAATGTTGAATTTGTTTACTGTTTAATTTTGTGTATTTTATATAAAGTACCCTGGCGCCCGCAAAAGGACAACTGATTAATTTTAACTAATTTTGTTATATATGTCATGTCAGTAACTGAAATAAAACCATTTGTGATTTCCCATATAAAGTATTCACGCAAGTTCTACCTTTCATGATAATAAAATAAAATAATAAAATTAATTATAATTTTAAATCAGGTAATGAGGTCAGAACGTTACAATATGGGTAAACCATTGAAAACCCTAATCTAGATGGCCAGATGGAGATACGAATCCGCGTCCTCCAGGATGCGAGGCCAGAGCGTTACCACTCACCCATAACGCTCGGTGTGGTATCCCATTTTACTGTACAATACCTTCTACATTTCAAGGAGGTCGGGGTTATCTCCTCACATTCGAAATGTGTTTCTAGGTTATGCGCCCAAAACGTAACTACCAGGATAACGTAGAACTTAAGTGTCTCCATCTGCTTGTAACCCTAAGCTGTGTTTTATACTTTACGTGATTATTTATTTCTGAAATATGTGACTTTGAACCAGAAATTAGGTACCGTCCTACCAATACTCATGTGATTACGGTAAACCACCTAAAGCAATAATCAATGACGCTCTGGCCTCGCATTCGGGAGGACGCCGGTTCGAATCCCCGTCCGGGCATCCAGATTACGGTTTTCCATGGTTTTCCCAAATCACTCCAGGTGAATGCCAGGATGCTTCCTTCAAAAGTCAATGGCTGAATTCCTTCCCGTTCTTTGTACCCAGTCCCATCCCGCCTCTAATGACCTCGACGTCGACGAGGCGTAAAGCCATAAGTAAAAAAAAAGCAATAACCAAGATAGCCTTTTTTTTATCAGCTTAACGTCTCTCTAACAGCGAGGTCTTTAGAGACGGGAAAGGATGGGGGCAAGGAATGGGAAAGAATTCTGCCATGGCCTTTTGAAGGAAGCATCCTGGCATTTGCCTGGAGTGATTTGGGAAACCATGGAAAACCGAAATCTTGATGCCCAGACGGGGATTCGAACCGCCGTCCTCCCGAATGCGAGACCAGAAGGCTAGCCGTTACACCACCACGCTCGGTACCAAGATAGCCGTTACAACAGCCAAAAGCATAAATCTGCTCGTGTAGTACTTCCATTAATTTGTTATGGGAGCGCACACCAAAACTGGTTAATCATTTTTATTACTTACGAAGAAGCTTGTGAACTGGTGGCAACTTTTCTACACGTTTCCTATGTTCTACGCTAACTGTTGCCCGCAAATTCGGTCATGTCGCGGTTAACACATCAAATGATAGGTAAAATAAAAACTTAATTAAATGCTCTGAATAATAAGAAACTGCGCGTACACTGACATCATGATAAACATTTGGACTACGAGAAGTTACTAAATCCGACCAGTAGTTTTTACCTGAATCGCGTTCAAAGAAAAAATTGATACTAATTTCTGGAGATTTTAGTCTTAAATTTCTCAGGTTTCAGACAACACATCAGAATGAAACATACACTATTTTATCTTCGGGATGGTGGGATATACATTATTCAAAAGCCCATCGCGTTCAACGAAAATGGATACCAATTTGTGGACACTTTTATTTTAAATTTCTCATGTTCCCAACTTGACATCAAAATGATACATTTCCTATTTTACCATAAAGACTATGGTTACATGTTAAGCGAAACCCCTTTAAAATCCAGCCAGGTTCTTTTAACGAAAGATGAGAGCTAATTTGTCGACACTTTTGTCTTAATATTCTCAGCTTTTCGACTTCGCATAAAAATAAAACATACGATACTTTACTCCCCGCGGACCAGGAGACATAATTCATAACCCAATCTATGATGTGCATAGATATTTAACATTTCATGATTTCATCAATCAGTTTAGTGTCTACCGTACCAAAATCCGGAGACAAGGGGTCTTCAAGTTACCAGCGGAGGCTTCTATCATGACTACAGAGCTGACGGGCATCTTGGAAGCACTTAAAAACGCCAAGACTTCTCACGTTAAAAAGTTTTATACGACTCAAGATCGGCATTGTCTCTACTAAAAAACCGTCACAGGAAATGGCACAATGACCCTCGAGTATATGATATCGTGAGCGTGGTTCAGGAGTTAAGACGGTCAAACAAGACAGGGAAATTTAAATGGGTCAAAGCACAATACAATCTTTTAGGGAACGAGATGGCGGATCGGTATGCCAAGCAAGCTGCTTGCAATAGTGCACACTAGAGATGGACAAAGTGATTCACTAAAAAGAGCGGTTGTTCATTTGATCACTCAATGAAAAGAACTAGTTCTTTTGAATGGTTTACTTGCTCAGTAGCTCAGTTTTATTTGAGACCTTTTTTTTAGGTCTCACCCCTCACAATCCGGTTATACCCCACTTTCCGTTGAAAATACCCCCTTATGTCGACTTCAATACAAATAGTAGACCTTTTTTTTAGCTTAGAAGAACTACCGTTCACTTTAAGTGAGCGTCTGCTCCATCTCTAATTCTTACGAATTTCTGAAATTCCTCATCCTCGACAAGAGAGAAGGGGTGATATTCTTTACACATCACTTTTAGTAACTGAATATCTAAAGCCCGTTTCCTAGTAATTGAGATTGGTTGATTAACATCAACGAATGTATTCATCGATGTCTGAGCAAACCGCGGCGTCGATAACGGTGACGGTCTCCGATCCATGGTGTCGTCCAAGCTGCACCATTCCAGAGAAAACTTGGAGGCACTGGCATTAGAACTACTTGCTTTTGGGAGTGGATTAGAGTCACTTCGATGAGAAGTTCGAACCCCGGAGTCATCCACTGAAGGATAACGTGATCGCTGCGCATTTCCCTCGCGTTTTAATGGTATCGACCGGTGCAAAGTCTTAAGATGTCTCTTCAAATTGGTCGTCGATTCTGACGATATAGATAAAATCACCTTACAATAGTTGCATTTCCCTTTCTTGTCCTTCTCGTTCTTTTCGAAATGATACCAAACATCACTGGTAAGTCTGCTCATTTTCTTGACCTGTTACAGACAAGGGGAAACTTGAAATAAACACGCAAATCTATGAAAAACGTATCGATAAGTATTTGGTGTTACGATTATGTTTAAACGTATATAGTGGTCATTTAAATACACTTGGATCGTAGTTTAGATTAAAAACTTAAAATAACATATAGCATAACGCTTACCAGGGAGAGAGAGAAAGAAAAGCGGTTAGCGGAGCGGTAAAGAACTAGCTCTCCAGTGGCACTGCTCCGAGCTGTGCTGAGCGATTGAATCGAACGTCGCGAACGAACTAGCTCTCCAGTGGCACTGCTCCGAGCTGTGCTGAGCGATTGAATCGAACGTCGCGAACGAACTAACTCTCCAGTGGCACTACTCACTGCTCCGAGCTGTGCTGAGTAGAGGTGGGCAAAAGAATCGTGAATCGATTCAAAGAGTCGACTCGTCTAAAAGAATCGTTTGCGGAATCGACTCACTTGGAAGAGTCACGGTTCACTCAAGAGTTGTTAAGAGGGAGCTCCGGAGCTGAGCCGTTGTTGCGCAATCGCTCACCGACTCGTCCAGGTTCTGAGTCGACTCCGAGTCGTTAACTCGATAATGTTTACGACTCTCGGCTCACTCGCTCTCGGCTCACTTCTGTCTTAATGACTATTCCATGGATTCGGCTCTTTTTAACTCTTGATATCTGCGTAACTCGTGATTCCTTTCTATTCACAATCTTAGTTCCCACGGCGTGTTTCTTGGTTTGGCAACTTATTTGTAAGGAAATAAAGAATATTTATCTTTGGAACAGGAAAATTAAAAATATATTACAGAAATAAAAAGTATTTTTAAATTTAGGAATTTACTTTCTTAAATACACATTTTTCTAGTGTTTTTGGAACTAGTTATAAGTTTTTGGTTTCCTTCCAGATTGTTATAGATGCTACCACAACACAGATTTAGATTTACAAATAAATTATCAATTAACTTTTATATTATACCACAAATAAAGTATTTCCCGATTATTTGAGGACAGGGAAAAGTATACCGATTTCAGAGCCATCTGCTATTCCCATGTTGCGTGGGTTTTTCAAATTGCGAATGCATCGAGTACTGAATTTAATTGCGATGGAGCGCGTCCGGTTATTATCATACGAACTTCATCAGTGTTTTAGTTGTTCTTCAGTTCTTAATTTTGTGGATAATGCAAACATTTTGCAATAGAAATGAACGAAGTTTATGAATTGGACCATTACAAAAATTAGCAGGTGCTGAAGCGGCATATATACTGTTCCAGCTGGTGAGGTTTCTACGAGGAAAAAGGTTAAACGAAAAGACGTTGGGGAACAGTGCCGTCGATGAATATAGGGGAGCGTCCAGAAATTACGTGAGACTTTTTAGGGGGGGGGAAGGGGTCCGGAAAATCTCACCAACGGGTGGGGGGGGGGGGGTCGACGGATATCTCACGTGAAATTTTGAACTAGAACGAGTGTAGAACTATAAAAAAAACGTAAAAAATACCAGTTTACAGGGCCTAAAACCGGCTTTTGAGGGGGTATCATTCTTTCGGGGAGCACGACAGCTAAAAAAAGTCTCGAAACTTCTCCTGGTCGAACAACTGGGGGGAGGGGGTTCCGTGAAAATCTCATGAAATCTCACCAACGGGGAGGGGGGGGGGTCCGGCAAAATCTCACCAAGTCTCACGGAGGGGGGGAGGGGGGTCTAGATTTCCGGAAAATAGCCTCACGTAATTTCTGGACGTCCCCCAAAATACTAATACTGAAACCAAGAAAATAAATATAAAATTTAAATTATACCATTTAAACAAACACTGATTTATTGGTTTGTAGGTAAAATGATAGTGATACGCTGTTTAACTTAAGAAAAGCACCATCCGGCAAATTCAAAAAATTTGCCAAATTTATGGAGTAAAATTGGAGCATATGTAAGGGGCGTCCATAAACCATGTAGCTCCATTTTGGCTTCATGTGAACCCTCCCTCCCCCCAAGTAACTCGACGTGGCTTAATGTCTCTAACCCCCCTCTCCCCACGTAGTTTTTTCCATGACGGAAATAAATATTTACATGGTGTTGAGTGTTCTGTATCTCATTTTAAGTGTGACAAATAATATGAATGAAAAGCTATTTGGCCTGGCTCGGAATCCCACCTTCCAACCCCCTCCACCCACCTCTCAAGACCGATCTACGTGGTTTATGGACGCCCTCTAGCGAGACGTGTAACAAACATGCTACCTACAAAATCAACAATCTAAATCAACAATCTCAATCGACAATTACAATCTGCAACAAGGCTTAGAATCAGTAATGTGGTTTGACAACAATTATCTGGAAGCCTTGAAAATTTCACAGTGTGGCAATCTCACATTTTGTTGACCCGGTTCGGAAAATTCCCAGATTCACCACTGGTTGTAGTTAGACAGGGGGCGGCGTAATCGGTATTGCGCAAGGGCGCTCAAATAGTTAGTGGAGAGCCTGCTTTTTGTGCTTCACTACATTCAAGTCACCGGTCCAGTTTCACGTTTCAGGTATTTATTATTTACATTTACACCTATAATCTTGCCTAGTCTTTTTTAATAATGCATCCGCTGCCAAGAATGAGCACATCAGTCTCCATTCTTTGTGGTATTTATTTGTCACATCTGTACCTTGTGAACGGATTTTCTCGAAAGCTGGACAGTTAATGACTGAAAAGAAAAGTCGGCTCACATCACAAAAACTAACGAAAATGCTTTTTGTAAATAGCAATAAAAAACTTGTGTAGTTTTCATAAGTAAATTGAATCATTTTTATTGTAAAATTAGTGTTTTCATTTGTTTAAATAATAAAATAAATTGTTTTTTCAATAAATAACTTACAATTTAACTATCAAAAACAAATGTTATTATTTTAGTTAGAATTTGTTAATCATTTCCTTCTTGTTGGTTAATAACTCGTTATCTATTTTCGTCATTCAAAATATCATGTGAAAAGAATCGAAGAGTCGTTTAAAAGAATCGATTCTCAGCGAGGAGTGAATCGATTCCAAACGATTCATCAAAAAGAATCGGTTTGCCCATCACTAGTGCTGAGCGATTGAATCGAACGTTGCGAAGGAACTAGCTCTTCTCGATCTTCGGCGTTTCTTATTCTTCATAGCGGAGTGGATAAACAATGAACGGCGTGGAACAGAACAAACAAGGGTCGGGCGAGAATGGCAAAGCCGAAACCGACATTGTCTGCGCCCACTCGACTGAAGTTCAATCGACGCCGACACACCACCGTCATTACGACTTCCAAGAAGAACTACCGCTCACTTTTAGTGAGCGACTGCTCACTCGCTCTTTCAAAAGAACTGTTCTAAAGAGCTGATTCACTCACGAACGACCCATCTCTAGTGCACACACATTAAAATGATTCCTGTTCCAGACGCAGTTGGTCAGATCAAAAATTCCATAAAACTAAAGTGGAACACGGAATGGAAAAGCTCACTTTTGACCAAAGGCCAACACTGCGGGCGTATTCACCCAGAGATACGCTCACATGAATGGTATGACGTACACAAATGTTCCGGGACTCAGCACCTGTATGCTGGACTAAAATTAAACCACAGTTGCTTCAAGCAACACCTTCATAGACTACACGTTATAGACTCTCCCAATTGTCCTTGCGGAGAAACTGAAAACATAAACCATCTGCTATTTGGTTGCCGACGGAAGAAGATGGAGATTGGTCACTTCCTAGATAAGCTCATAAAAAAAACTCATTCTGTTGCCACTTGCACTGCCTCACTCCTTGCATCCGAAGATTATGCTGTTTATAAGATTTTGTACCAGCACATGGAAAATTTTGGCGCCACAATCTAAATTGATTGTAAATAACATGTATGCAATTGCATGATATTATTATCGGTATACTATTGATGTTATTCTGCAAAATCAAATAGCTTTTTGCATGACATTAGTATTTGTTATACCAGAGATGTTAATCTGCAATTGATAGTGGCAAGCCCAAATTCCAATTTAAAAAAAATCAAACAATACCCTTATGCTCCTACCTGGATACTTCATCAGCTGACTTATTGGTATTAACGTATGCTTCTTGTAACTTCATAGACACATTTAAGGAAGTAATGTAGAAGTATTGTAATGATTTAACTACATCCACGCAGCTACAAATTAATCACGACGTTATGACAAGTTGTGTGGTGTTACGCAACATCTCTGAGCCGAACCGACGCCAGGGGTAAATAGAAACCCACGTCCCACCCCAGCGAGGCTTTCCCCCGCCCTTCAGTAAAGAATGTAGTGGGTCAGGCAAACAGCTGCAGCAAGGTCGCCTTCTTGAATAGTGCGTCCAAAGCGGTGCTGGTGTTCCATGTTAATCTGTATGTTGCTCTGCTCTCCGACGGCTGTATGAAGTCTTGAATAAGTTTTGGTTTATATGGACTCCGAACCGTAAGTTTGCTTTTACCTCATTTGATTTGATCAGCTTATAACTACATTTTGAGTTTGTGTTATTTACTTTTTTTGCGCTGTATTTAATAAAAGCATGGTTTGATATTTTATTTTCTTCATGTGTCTACAAATAATATTCGCTGTTGACTTTTGTTAAGTTTAGTGTATTGTTTGTGTTGTGTAGATGAACATGAAGGAAGAGAGAGGGTGAAACTAGGTGCTGGTCTATTCAGGCATACTCTTCCGAAAGACAACAAGGGGCCTCCAAGATTAACGCCCGTATCAAACCGATGAATCACCTTCAACACAGTAGTGTACTCTCCACTCCAAACCTAATGTAGAGATATATAGGACACGCCCCAGTACTCTTGTGCACAATCTCTTAGTAGGAATGTTGTATCACTATTTCTCCTTCTACTAATTTGCCGGTAAAGTCCGAATGATGAAAATAGTTTCCTCCACCGGAGCTGGAATCACAGAGTCGAGTGATATTTAGAATGCAATGAACTAGAACCAAATCATGAAATCCATTTAGAGAAATGTGAAGCAGTAAATTGTCTCGTAATGGATATGTTTGTGATAGACTGAAACTGATATTATGTGGCCTTGCACCAGGACCATTCGCAAACGCATAACAGCGCAGTCTCTTATCCCGCATTGTCAAAAATCGGTCAACATTCTTAGTGCAAGCTGAGATTTCATTAGTAACTTTAAAAAACGACTCTACCCTTTCACCCCTGTGGTTCAACACATACGTAACGTTTGTTAATCGCTTTAGGTAGTCTGTTTTATTATTTAAGCGTCTTCTAAATTCCACTAATGTTATGGCCAGTCATTTGGCGGTATTCTTTATAAGTAACAGTTTGTCAGTTTGTAAATATCCACTGCCAAATTGTTTATTTCTGTTTATAGCAGGCATTGAATTTTAGACGGGAATAAAGTACAGATCTGTAATATCGAAGCGTATTACGCTGTTGTATATAAATGATATAAACAAACTGCAATCACACTGGCCCCACTAAACTGGTATCCAGTTCAGTGGGGCCTGGAACCATGCTGCAGCGGCTAAGCGAAAGAGAAACAAATCTCTTTGTTTCTAGCTTAGGCCTCTAAACCCGTCGACGTCAAGATAATTAGAGGCGAGAAAGGACTGGCGGCGAGAAACAGGAAGCAATGGCCTATTGAAGGAACCATCCCCGCATTCGCCTGGAATGATATCGGGAAACCATAAAAAAAACGAAATCTGGATAGCCGGCTTGGAATTCTGACCCTAGGCCTCCCGAATACCAAGCAACATCGTTGGCGGAATTCCTTCCCGTCATCAGTCTCATCCCTCCCCTAATGACCTCGACGTCGACTAGGTATAAAGCCATAAATAAAAAATACCACGCTCGGTGAAATAAACAAACAACTGAATTACAGCACCAGTGTGATTGCAGTTGGTTGAAAATGAGGTTGGAGATTGTGTACCTCGAAACGTCGGAAGAAAGTGACAATTTTAGGCGGCTGTAAGTCCAAGAATATTTCACTACAATACAGATCGCTTGCCATTATTTTTAATACTATCAGGCTGTAATGTACTATCAGGTTCCAATAGAAAACAGCTTTTTTCTAGATTCGGCAAATCAAAACAGTATCATGACATTCATGAAAGTTAACCCAAGTCCACGCTGTAGCACAGACTCAGAAATGGTCACGTTTCTTTATTCATAAAGCCACATGTCGATTATGCATGCAGTTTCTTGAATCGTCAATGGTTCGCAACCTTCATTGCCCCGATTAACATTTTAAATATATATTTTTTATTTTATAAGTCTTTCGAATGATTTGTTCCAATCCTTTTAAATAATTTCGTCATACGTTTTTTTTTTATTTGTTAGCGCCTTATAACTTGTCAACGTCGAGGTCATTAGAGCAGAAAGAGGAGTCAAGGTAAGGAATGGGAAGGAATTCGGCCATGGTGTTTCGGAATCTGGATGATCGGACCGGGGATCGAACATGCTTCCTGACGAATGAGAGCCCTGAGCCTCGTCACCTCGACATACGCATTACAACCGTCATCTATTACGTGGTTCTTGTAAAAAATTTCTCTTAAATTGTTCCCAGCACAAATAATTTAAACAAGCCCGCGTTTCTTAACATATAATACAAGCTCTGTCTCTTTTTTCAGTGAGGCCTTCCACAAACTTTTTTCTCACCCGTCATTTCAAAACCATATTCATCTCGCATTTTATTTTCATCATAGTAAAGCATCACATTCTGAGTACCCAAATCTAACTTCTTCCTGCTTTTGTTAAAACATGAGCTTCTCTTCCATAAACTGTTAGCTTACACACATAAAGATTTAGAAAGTTTTTTTTTTTCAGAATCCTTTTTTATAATGACAGGTTGCTCTTCTTTAATCAGTTTCATTTTATTATTTCTACTGTGATTTTTAAATCAGTCTACGTTTGACCATCAATCGTAATTTTACTTCTTAAATGACAGTTTTATACTTCTCCCACTGCACCTGATCCTGTTTTTATACCTAATCTCTTTTTAAAATATTTTCTGCCACACTTCACTCAATGGTTTACATTTAGTATTAATTCTGACTTCAGTATTTCGTTCATCCTATTAAGTAATGTTTCATCATATTCAAGAAATGGCCTCATGAAGAATTGTAACACAATTCTGTTACATATCTGGTACGTTCCCTGATCATTCTCTCCAATAAATGAAGGGTTTTGAAACCTCTTCCTGCAACCTGTCCATTGGGACCACTCAATTGAGATGTTATGTTGGGTATTTATAGATAACATCTTTAACAAGCAATTATGAGCTTCTCTTCCATAAACTGTTAGCTTACACACATAAAGATTTAGAAAGTTTTTTTTTTTCAGAATCCTTTTTTATAATGACAGGTTGCTCTTCTTTAATCAGTTTCATTTTATTATTTCTACTGTGATTTTTAAATCAGTCTACGTTTGACCATCAATCGTAATTTTACTTCTTAAATGACAGTTTTATACTTCTCCCACTGCACCTGATCCTGTTTTTATACCTAATCTCTTTTTAAAATATTTTCTGCCACACTTCACTCAATGGTTTACATTTAGTATTAATTCTGACTTCAGTATTTCGTTCATCCTATTAAGTAATGTTTCATCATATTCAAGAAATGGCCTCATGAAGAATTGTAACACAATTCTGTTACATATCTGGTACGTTCCCTCATCATTCTCTCCAATAAATGAAGGGTTTTGAAACCTCTTCCTGCAACCTGTCCATTGGGACCACTCAATTGAGATGTTATGTTGGGTATTTATAGATAACATCTTTAACAAGCAATTATGCCCCTAACCCATAATCATAAAGTATCTTTATTAATTTATTGTGTACTTGCACCTAATCAGCTGAGTCGTCATTGATGTTAACCCAGCCACAGTGCTATGTACCTGTTCTCAATCCTCTCCCGTTTTAGTTCCATTAAATAAATTTACAATATGTCATCCACAAACAACCTATTTTCTGAGCGTAAATAATCAAAACAATCACTCATTGGAAAAATGAGCAGTAATGCAGCACTCCTATTTTACTTCCGCTTCTTTCAGAGCTGTTTTTCCATTACAACTATTTGATTTCAACCTTCTAAGAATTCTCAACCAGGAAAGTAACATTTTATCCATCCAGTGTGCTTCATCTGCACTACTTTAGTATTCCGTCAGATATCTTGGAGAGAACCAGCGTTATCCTATCAACTTGTCCTCCCTTGCCATTTTTATTCAAAATATTTTGTACGTAGTATTCTAACTGAGATCCGCATGAATATCCCTCTCCTAAATTCATGTTGCTGATTTACAATGAGATTGCATACCAAGTATTTCATCAACTTTCTTATCACTGAGGTCAAACTAATCGGCCTGTTATTTTCAAACCTATTTGTCTCCCCTGAATCGGTACTTCTAAGGCACTTTCCAGACCTGTGATGAGGACCAAGTTTCAAAACTCGATCTAAATAGTATTTCAAGTTAGGGAACAATGCCGTATCCTCCTAAATAATACAAATGTAGTAAATAATCCTTACTGGTCTCCCAACATTTTTGTTATTTATATAGTTCCCTCTTTACTTAATAAACAAGCTTCAGAAACTTTTCCAAATGCCCACTGACACCATTTAGCTATTAAAATATTTAATTTAACATGAGTTTTCTAATATATTTTTTAAATAGAAGGCATTTATTCACACATTTCGGTACTCACTTCATGCTGCAATTGTCTAGATGTTACTAAATTACAGTTCGGTCATGTTTTCCTTTTTTTATATTGCGAACTGTTTTTTTTGTCTCCAAAGTTGACACTAACATTTTTTTTTTGATAATAGAACTTTAGCCTTCATCTGTTTATGCACAGTCAGGGAAAGTTACGCTGTTAACCCATCTCAGTGCTACGTCTGACATTGAGTCTGAGTCAATGAGGCAATGTCAGATGGGATAAAAAATGAAGAAATTATAAATTGATAAATTTTTGTATAAAACATTAGTATGAGTGCTAAAGGAGATCCGCATATTTCACATTTGTGACCAGGCGGATTTTTATGACTATAATTTCGTTTTACGAGACCGTTATCTTTGCCATATTACAGCACGGCCGTTTTCGATGATCCCCCAATTAGGTTTCGCGACCTCACCCATTATTCAGCTAATTCAGATTCAGTAAATGCGCCAGCGAAAATCTTTCGTACCTGGCACGGCAGTGGGGAGGCAGGTCAGCTGCAGCACATTTTTTTGCTAGCGGCATAGAGTTGTTTTTGTCACGCTTTAACGGAACAGGGATCTTCGTTCAGCGGACAACCAAAATTACAAGGTAAAACTTTCAAATCTGAAATAACATTCTTTAAAACTTTTCTTAAATGTGATGACCCATTTTTTAGGATTCTGTACCGAATGGAATGTGTCTATGCTCTCAGTCCATTCTTTACAGTCCTCTACCTTGTAAACGGAATAACTTGCATGATTCGAATTTGACTGTGAGTTTCCGTTGACTTTAAAACGAATATCGTATTTAAATTATTTTATTAAATTGTGCAATCGGTGAACCTCATATAAGCAAAGGTGGCCGATTTTTTTTTCAATTCCAGCACGTTGGTTTTGGTTTGGATAAGGATTTTTTTAGTTTATTTTTCAGTTTTTTTCTTCACTGGAAGTGGCAGTCAGACAGTAGGTCATCTGCAAACAACCTAAGTTTTTGTTGTAAATCATTAATACAGTCACTCATTAAAAAAAAAGAACAGTAATGTAGCACTTCCATTTTCATTTTCCGGTTCTTGCAATACTGCTTTTCCACAATAACTTTTTGCTTCCTACCTTTCAAGAATTCCTCCATTAAGAAAGTCACATTTTTATCCACCCAATGTTTTTTTACCTTCACTACTTTAAGGCTCAGTCAATTATTGTCAACTTGTCCTTCCGTGCCACTTTCATTCAAATTATCTTGCACATGACTTAAGATAGACGGTTTTTGTTATCAGATCTATATCAAAAATAATTTGGCCTAGAAACTTAGAATTTGCCTCCAATACAAACTATATCCTGTGCGTAATTCTTACATATTACAAATTCTTACATATTAGTTCCGAGCAATACAAGCAATTATTTTTAATTTGTAGTTATTTTTCGGTGTAATTATTTTTACTGCTCTTAATTCAGAGTGGATTGAATCCTAAACAATTCAGTCCACAACCTGAAATTTGAATGGATTCTCCTGAAAAAACGCATGGTCGGTTCCTTTCCTCAGCGGTCTACAGTTTAAACGTGGAAGACTGGCGTAGCCCTTATGATCAAACACAACTCTTAAAAATTCCTGGCCTCACCGGCCCACAGTGGGCCAGAATCGCAAAAAGCTGGCCAAAATATAAAAAGTTGTTCAATTTGTACCAAAGTTAGTGTGTAAAGGTTATCGAAGTTGCTGATTAAGAATATAATATTAAAAAGTGAAAAAAGAAAATGGCGGATCCAAGATGGCGGACAAATATTGCTAAAAGTCGTTTTATTCATATAAAAGTAATTTTTGTGGAATTATCGAAGTTGCTAGAGTTGTTCAATTTGTATCAAAGTTAGTACGTAAAGGTTATCGAAGTTGGTGATTAACAATATGGTATCAAAAAGTGAAAAAATAAAATGGCGGATCCAATATGGCGGACAAATATTGATAAAAGTCTTTTGATTCATATAAAAGTAATTTTTTTTGGGATTTATCGAGATTGATGATGAAGATTATGACTTCAAATATTTAAGAAAAACAAAATGGAGGATCCAAGATGGCGGACAAAATTGGTAAAATTCTTTTTATTTATATAAAAGTCAATATTTAGAGGTTGTTGTAGTTAATGGTTAAAAATATAAGCTCAAAAAATGGAAAGCTCGAAAAAAGTACCAAATAGAGGATAGAAGATAGTATAAAATATTACAAAAAAGAATTTTATTTCAATTACAGTTATTCAGTTAGTACATTGTTTGTGACTATAATTAAAAGTTGTCGTTTTCTTCTTGTTTTTTTATTTTCATATCTTCTTCTTCTGCATCTTCAGCTGAATCGTTATCATCTTCAAGGACTGTTTCCTCATCATCAACATCGGAATCTTCATAATCTTCAGGCACAGGAACTAAGAGGGCAATGGCTTCTGCCTACAAACTCTTCAGTTTGTTTGATGATTTGCGCAGATAAGAAATGTTGAAGTCTGTGGTTGCCAACAATCTCCTGAACACGTCTTACATACTCTTAAGTCCGGAAAACTTTCGAGAAACTTATGCGACATTGCTTTATCAACTTATTAGTTGAATCTTGAGCATCCTCCGACAATTCATATTATTATTAATTTATTTAATACTTATTTCTTAACACGTGTTTGAAAGCGTTAAAAAAGTAACTCCACAAAGTATATAGAATATTTGTGTTTCAAAAAAATGTACTATTTCATGATTATTAATGAAAAAATTAACTTAATATTAATAATTTCATTTTAAAAAATAACCAAACATTTTGCAAGCGTTGCTTAAAACGTGGTTCAAAGCCGGAGTTTGGTACTAGTAGGTGGATTTGAAGGTTAATTTACTGAGGTAATAATATATACTTGCGGACACCAAGGGCGTAGCCAGGTACGGGCAGGGGGGGGGGCAGCTGCCCCCCCTAGCCGGACGCGGGTATGCGCTCGATCGGAGTTCCACCGAACCGAAAAGTAAATAATGTTAAGAAACTTTCAAAAATTAATTCGGTTCACGTGATTTAAACCTGCTTGCTACTGCTATCTGCGTAAAACTGACGTTAACGAGGGGGAGGCGTAACAACGCGCCACGCACGGTGCGGCTGCCGACTCTTAAGCTGCGTATGTGCGGTTTGCCGCGCGAGCCATGTTCGAGCGCGCCAAACCGGTTATTTGCCGCGCGAACCATTTCTGTTGACGAGCGCGGCTTGCCGCGCGTGGCAACGCAACCCAGCCAGGATTGCGCGGCAAACTATTCAGGCACTGTCTTTCGTGAAGCCACCGTGGACATTTCACGTGTACGACTAGCTGAAACTTTCCATGTAATGCATAAACACTTGTATACCAGGAACCTAAACGAAAAGTGATTTGGTGGATATGGAAATTGTATGTTAATAGAATACAGTATGGTGAGAAACTCATGGAAGACACGAGAAATGAAGCCATCGAGGATACAAATAAACAAATTTTACTAGAATCATAACGGGGAGAGTTCCCAAAACCATTAATTGAGCCAGTGAAACACACAATTTCAGCATGCGGTTTCCAGAGGCGTAGCTAGGTCAACAAGGGCCCCGGTGCAAAAAATTTAATTTGGGCCCTCAGGCCAGATGGGCGAACCTTTGTTTGCTTTGTGTTGCTGGCAGGGGTCCCGTGAGCTGAGGCTGGGGTCCGCTGATTTGTGCTTGGGGGCCCCCCTTAGCAGTGAGGGCAACTTAGTGAGGGGGGCTCCCTGTGTCTTATGGGCCCCCTTATACAACGGTAGAGCTAAAAAAAAAAAAAAAAAAAAGAGGTCGCCAGTTTGTCGTGAAGGCCCGTGGGCCCTCTGAACTGCGCTTGGGGGCCCCCTGAGCTTAGGGACCCCGGTGCACTGCACCGCCTAGCCCCATAGTAGCTACGGCGCTGGCGGTTTCAATTACTGAAAGCCGCTCTGGTTACAAGATTTCTAGCATTGGAGACTCGTGTACTAGCCTGTAACCCCTTATTCGAGTGTCAAAATAATCATTTTCTTGAACAGATCCAGATGTTTTTGACATTTTATGTGATGCTCTGGAAGATTGGGCAAAGATAAGGAAATAGCATCCATTTATATTAAATTTTTTATTGCTATTCAATTTCTGTTGTCATTTTAACGTGAACTTACTCCTTACCTAGGTAAAATGTATTGAATTAATCATATCATTTGGCGATTCTATAGATTCGTTGATTGGGGTGGTGGTGATGGAGGTGATACCATAAGAGTCTGATTAGGCTGCACATTTGCTAATACTCAAAATGTTTTTGGCACCGTACAGTTGTATTAAAAGGCGACAGTTTTCGTTATCCATTGTAACAAACTTTCGCTGTGCTGCGTGAGCCAAACTCGAACAAAGGCACCTCCTTCTTAACTGTGCGCGAGTTAAAGGAGTGAGGGTCTTTTGCCGTGTGCCTAAATACCGGTACACTGAGGCTGACTTTTCGTCGTTTGGGGGCGTCGTGAGGTGTTTTTCCGGAATTCCGGACTCCCCTCCCCCCCCACTCTGGTTGAGACATCGTGAGATCTGGTTGGATCCCTTCCTCTAAAATGACATGAGATTTTGATGGTTGAACATCCCACCCCCCTACTAATCAACCTCGAAACTTTTCGTGACCTGTTTTTTTTAGATCTCATGCTTCCAGGGGCAGTTACACCTCCTCCCCCAAGGTCGGCTTTTTGGATGAAATACCTCGCCCTAAAGTCGACTTTCGCGTCTTTGTAGACCTAATTTCTTTTTTTTTTTTTTTTTTTTTTTTTTTTTTTTTTTTTGCTCTACAGTCCTACAAGAATTTCAAAACCTCACGTGAGATTTAAACTAACTCCCCCTCTGCCTTGATGAGGTTTCGTAAGATTTCGCCGGACCCCCCTCCCATTTCACCTCACGTAATTAATGGACGCCCCCTTTATACTGTGACATCGCAGGAGCGTGCGCTATTAATATATTTTTTTATAACAATGAATATAAGGAATTTTTTTAAATGTAATTAATTTGTATTTACCGTAAGGCTGTAATATCTTATTGTTGACCGAGGTATTAGTTTTGATTTGAAAGACACCTTGTATGGTGCCAGCTTGCAAAAGTAGCAAAGTTAATTTATTTTAATTCAATAATATTTATAATGGGCTCTTCACATGACAATTCTCAGGGGATCACACAAAAGAAATGGGTTCACATTAAAAGAAAATGAATTTATTCATTAAGACAAAATTGTTGTCATTTCAAGATCACAAATGTATGGCAAACATATGATAGGCACCCAGGCTAATAGCTCTTTAATTCTGGCACTCAGGGCAGTTTCCAGGGTTTTGAGATGTTGCAGTATGTCTCTATATCAGCAGGCGGTACACATTACCCGGCAGGACACTGGTCGGCGGCGGCGTCGGCGGCGGCGGGCCAGGGTTTGACCAGCGCGACCGGCTGATACACACAGCTACCTCCGTTTTTCACTTGTAGCAGCAGCCACTGCCCACAACCTTGCTCTCGGGCGTCCAGCAACGTTCTCCTCTCCCGACGACATAGAACATAGCAAAAGAAACACTTCCGAGGAGTAGATGCCATCCCCTCCATCCTCTGGCTGTCCCACACACTGTACCACATACGGCAAGCCCTCCAGAAAAAACAAAAATATCGCGAGAAGAGAGGGCGGTCTGTGTCCCGCGCCCCTGCGCCAAACCAAACATGTCTCTGGGGACAGGCGTCTGCCTTCTATCATCGACTGGCCCTCAGATACACACAGTGTCGGGCAGCACCTCCGCGCCAGCGAGCCGACGTGCTCTGTAGGACATTACAGCTTCAACTGCCACCTCCACAAAAATTTGAAATTTCCTATTTAAAGTTCAAATTTTTCATTCGTCTATGTGACATATCCTCTCACTTTGTCCCGAAACATTTCATCCTCACGCTCTTTAGCCAGAACTGTCTCTTCAACCTATCGTTTGCCCGAGTCATACAATACCTTGATAAAACCACCCATTTCGAACTTCCCTCTGCTGAAAAGTCATGCGGATTGTCTCATTGGTCAACAACCACTGCAGTGACTGCTCGATCTTACACTGCGCTCCGCTACGAGCATGAAACTCTCTCTGTGACATTCATTACAATGGGCATGGCGTAAATGATACCAGTTGGGTCCAGCCTATCTTATGGCTACAGATACAACTTAAACAGTACACAACATCTAAACAATAACACACAGTGTTCAGAAAAATACTTAATCCTAAGAAACTATGGTCTCAGAAAATACATCGTGTGCCGTTGTCCAGCCTTTCTGATGGTTACAGATATTACGTAAAATACAATACATATAAAATACCCGCACACAGTGGCTAAAAAAAAAAAATTAATTCTACCAGATTGTGGCCTCACAAATCATCCTTCCTGTACTCTCTGTTAACAAAATTACAAATGAGAGTGCAAAAAATGCAGAAGAATTAATATTAAAAAAAATCACAAAGCCATCACATAAAGGCTTTATCGTCCACAATGCCCATCATAACCAAACAGAGAAAACCATTGTGTCCGAAAACAAGTGAGCAATGAATCAGGGCCACGCAGTAATGATTAAGAACCCTAAACCAAACCACCATTTTCCTAATAGACTACTTATACCCCTAAAAACAGCTTTCATATCCATAAAAACTTAAAATTTCAAACTTCATCTGACAATAACTAAGCTATGAGGTGACGATATTCTCTTCATACGTACACACTCCTTGCACTAACAGAATTTACAGTCGCAACGCTTCCCTGTAGAGCAGAACCGACTTCATAACAAACAGCCACCTTCACGCAGATGGTAAGGCGCCTGCCTCCAACCAGATGGAGCCCAGGTCCCTGCACCCCGGTGAAGTCAAGGACACCCTCTGCCTCAGCTGACACTCCCAGTTTCAAAACAACCCACACTCTTATGCTTCGGCTCCTAATTCGAAAGCCATGACCGACCATTCTCATATCGACCACATGACCAAAGTCATAACAGACACTTTAGAGAACTTGGTGTACCACTACCTCAACGTTGTCCACCTTCACTAAGGTAGCCTTGCCACCTTGCGACCACAAACCTACTCCCTATCCCTTACCCTCAGAAGTAAACTACAGCTCATTACCCATCGTAAAAAGACACTTTAAAATTCGCTTTCGCACTGAATAATGCGTACATAATCTAAGAAGTTCGTCGCCGTATCAAATACCTTGCGCCATATCTAACACCGAGAGGAAAAAACTACTCTTGGAGAAATCGCACGGGAAAACTTTAACAATGTATAACTCGCAGCCATCCTCATCTAAATTAAATATCGCGTCATGTCTGGCGCCGAAGAAATACTCCACTTAAACATCGAACTTCATTCCCTACCTTACAAAACCACACTTTTCTCCAAAAAATCTCAAATGCTGAAGAAGTAACTCCGCTTGGACACAAGTAAGAATACCTTCACTAATGTGCAGTATTCAACGACAATCTCTATCTGGGATTTGCATTTCCCTATACTCTCACCTGTCATGAATTATCTCCTCCGAACGGCACAATTACTTTGCTAACAGACTCAAAACAAAGGAGTGATGTCAGGGAACGAAATATCCGCTGGAGAAACATGATGCTGGTTTGACTTGGTGGAACCACATTATTCCCGCTTCCCGCTATTATGAAAAAAATCCAGAGTGTACAAAACATCGTTATACCAGACTCGGCACACTTCCACCACCTCAAGCACAAATTAACGGAGCCCCAGGGGATAATTACCTTGTCCCTCATATGAAACTTCCACCACATTAATTAAACGACAACCGGACTGCTTATGCTTATGCGTCCTTGGCCTTCTATCCGTTGCCAAAAGGAACGTCTGAAACCTTCCAATCCATGCACGTCCGTTGTCTCTTCACCTTAAACCCTTGTCCTTCGCACGAGGAAAATGCAAATACAAATTGGGACTCATCCACTGACTCCTTTACTCCAGTCTAAGTGCTCTCCATACATCAGTGCCGCTCTGGCTACAACTGACTCTCAAAAATACCTTCCTTTATTTATTTTTTTAACTCGACCAACGTCAAAACTTCCACCAACAACTTTTCAAATGTCTGGAAAATTAGGTCCACCAAGTATTCAGCAACTTCCTCACAAGAGCAACCAGAGAAGTTTAGCAAAGAAAAATGACGTACCATCTCATATTCATTCCCACAATCGTTAAAAACTATTTCCTTCTCGCCTGACATCAATCATCGCATCTTAGCATTCTCCACACGCAGTGACTGTTCTTCAATTCCATCCCATGTACCAAATCAATTCAACTGTTTTTATGGCTCAGGTAATCTTCAACTACAACCAAAATTCCCTCCCCTCGCAACTCTCAGATGCTACCAGAATTTACTTTCCGTCCATTAGGGAGAACAGCATTTTTTTTTTCCCTTCCCAAACGCACTTCTGCGAACTATCCACTATATGACACTAACATTATACTTATTTATTACCATAATTATTCTCTACTTCATATCCTTGGGTATGTCTGCGGTCCAAACCAAGTCTCTTTTTTTCGCGTAGGGGCTAAGCCTAGTTAGCTCCCGTTTTGAGCCTTCCGTGTACCACGCACATCCAAAACTCATACTTATCGCTGGCGTTTGTGCTTCGGAAATTCTCAGCAAATTCTTTCCTCTCAGCAAAGTACACTGATTGACTGTGCATGAATTTAGCACTAATTTCGCCTCTCAGTTCTCCACAACAATCTCTCTCTTCGAAACCTCCCACATACGGCTCATAATCGCACCCCAGCTGCTTTTCGCTCACACAGTCACAAAAAAAGCGTCCTGCTCAGAGGGTAGCATGCGTTCGGAAAACATCGCTCGCCGCCTGGCACTCTCTTGAGGCCTTCGACCTGGAACAGATGTTCGGCATTTGTTCCCGCCTGTCCAAATATGCACAAATATCGCAGGTCTCGTCTTTCATGTCCGACAGTTGGCATTCTCGATGGTTTGGTCTGTCTGTCCGTTCTACCGATTCCGAACACGCCGATACAGGATGTCCCGCTGTTTATTGTCTGTTTCATCGAAAAGCTCTCATGCGTTTCGCGCTCTGTTTTCAGCTTTGCAACGCTCACGCGAATTTGACTCATCTCTTCTCCGAGTTGGGTCAAATCCGCACTGTGGCTCCTCTCAATTTCCACGACACGCGAGTTTCCAGCAGGTTAGTCCGTGTTTTCGTTTCTTCGGTTACTTCCGATACGCGTCTCTGCGCGTCCAACACCTGCTCCTTGGTACAGTCAACAGCACTGCTTAACGTTTTCTGCGCCACTTGCAGCGATTGCACAGACTCCTTAATTTCCCCTACCTTTTTGTCCATCGTGGCTGTCAATTCCTCCCTGAACGCCGATAATTGTACAATGATTTTCTTTTGTTCCTCGCTCATGAATGTTAATCGTTCATTAATGGGACTCAGCAGTTGCTGTACTATTACCAACATATCATGGGGCGTCATTATTGCGCTAGCGTGATTTTCCGGCAGCGACACAAACTGATCGCCCGTTTCTGCGGTTGGAGGAAAACTAGTAGTTCTTTCTTTACTGACTGTTTGCTGAATAGTTTGCTCAGCACTTCGAACCACGGCGTGATTTCCCTCCATCGCGGATTCCTGCTCGTTTGGCTCTGACGGACTGTGATTTTGTGCCATCCCGGTAGATTTTCCGGACCTCAGTTTCATCCACTCAAAAGCACCCAAAATTTTAGAAACTTCGT
>CM061919.1:130925558-131015466 GCA_031002005.1 Vandiemenella viatica
ATGTTGTCCCATGTTGATTCGCGAGAACACACCATATGCAGCACAGCATTGTTGTAAAACCATATAGTTTTCGCTCCAGCCACTGCTCGGAAAGAGATGGTGTGGTTGCCGAGCGAGACACTCGTTTGCAGATGCTCAGTGTTGTTGAAAAAGCCACCAATTGTATAGACCATCTGTCTCAGTACATCCCACTCTTCATGTGTGAGAGTGACTTTATTGTACCCAACTTTTTCTATTACAACTACTGGATTAAATTCCAGTTTAGGTGACAAACCAACAGTGAGCCGCTTGGTGTCACTGCTGTTTAACTTGTAGCAGGTTGAAAACTGGAGAACCTCACTAGCCATAGTGAACTGGACTTGACGATCGCCGACCGGGAACTGAGGGCTAGCTGGCTGGTGTGATGGCCTTTATACTCCGGCAGTGACGTCAACACCCACTTCTTTAGCTAGCTTGACATCTGTTTCAAACTATACATCTGAGAGGAAGTGGATTCGTGACATCATGGAGACCATCATACTCGATTTCCCGATTAATGGATGAACTAATCATCCATTGTCTACTTAAACCAATTGGTCCATTTAAACTCCTCGAAGATAAGACTTTAATTATATTTAAGTTACTCGGTAAAGGTGGAATTGGTATACGCAACACACGATGACCACTAGGAACTAAAGTGATAGACGAATCCATAGTTTTGTCGCCACGATACAACTTGTCTGACGTCCGCATTCCAGAACAGAAATAGCCATTGCCTCAGGGGTTGGGTGGGCGGTGTGGAATGTCTGCGCCCAAAGAAATTAAGGAGATGCTGCCATCTAGCGGCAACCAAATAAACTAATGGTCCAGCGCCCCAATGAGGTGCTGCTCCCTAGCGGCCGGTCAAGGAACTAACGTATGCGCAAGCCAGCCCGGTGCTGCCATCTGGGCGGCCGGCCAAAGAACTAACGATCCGCCATCTTGTGACGTCACGGAGGTTCCCCCACCAAAACGACGGTGCTGCCACCTGGCGGTGTTCCAGAGTCGGCCTTGTCTTTCTACTGCCTGCCGCTCTGTAAAGCAGGATAGAGGCTATATATGGCAGATCTGATGGCAGAATATAATGCTATTGCAGGCACAAGTGATCATAGCTGAGAGCCCCTACGGATCGTGGATTACAATTGCAGTGGGCAAGAGATCATCAAGACTGGACCGTGGATCAATGGAAACGTGTCGCCTAGTTGCCTGGTCGGATGAATCCCGTTTCTTGTTACACCAGATCGATGGAAGCGTCCGGGTTCGCCGTCTTCCCGAAACATGCACCACGCCATGTACATACATAGATGGATGGTCGTGGGGGCAGTATTATGCTATGGGGAGGTCATTCTCCTGGTCTTCCATGGAACCTATGGTAGTGATCGAAGGCACCAAGACAGCAGTTTTATAATAGTAGAGATTAAAAACTTGGCTAAAACTGTTTAAAACAATATTTTGTCACCCACACAAACCTATTGGGGGGATGCCTGCATTGTTGGTGGTAATACTCCTCAGTAGGACGGTTAATTATAGGGTCGTAGTTGTTTCTATGATTGGTCAATGATAGGCTTTACGAAAAAAGACATGAAGAGAGCAATTGACATTAGGTCAGTTACGAAGATCACGGACATCTTAAAGAAGACAGCATCCTTGAAGTGGCAATGGGGCGGCCATATTGCACAAAGAAAAGACCACAGATGAATAAAAAAGATGTTAGAGTGGAACCCTAGAGATCAGCACAGACCGAGAGGAAGACCAGCAGACTGATGGGACAAGGACATACGCAGGGTTGGCGGAGGATCGGCCAGGATCGTTCGACCTGGAGGAAACTGCTGAAGTTCTAACTGAAATCATGACTTTAAGAGGCCACATCAGTAAAAGATTGAACTGATTGAAATAATAATAACATAACGCAAATAACGGTTGTGTGCATTACATACGCAATGATTTTAACAATAGTCTGTTAAGAGTAAACGGTACAAAATGTCTTCTGGAATTAATGAGGAAATAAAGCTACGTTCCACACAGGGGAAGGGGGAGGGGTGACAGGCTACATGGGGGGAGGGAGGACTCAAAAGAGGTTAAAACTAAGCACATAATTTATTTGCCACATATTTGATGACCGTGAAGCGATTGGTTTTTGTTTAGTTATCTACTCTACGTCGGCGACGGAACGTCATGCTCGTTTTGTTCGCGGAAAATTAAAGACTGAATAGTATTATTAATCTGTACGTTACTAGAAAATAATGACTGAGTTACCAAATGAAGTACAGAAACGTTATTGTTGTTCAGAGATGAGTGCTTGTCAAAAGACGGCTTTAAAACTCGGTCGGATAAGGAAAAGATTACACCATACATTGTGAAAAGTGTAAAGTTACTTTTACCATTAAATTTGATGACATAAAGGAAGTGAAGCATCATGCGATTATCGAAGGCCACGTGAAAAAAACAAAATCTAAAATAATTGTTTATTAAAAAAAAAAAAAATTGTTATGTGAATTTTACTTTTTATATAACATACACATTAAAATCGTTGCACGAGATTGAAGAGAAAACCTTTCAATGATCAAACTGTAACTAGACCTAAAACTTCATTACAACGCATCAAGAAATAAAAACTGGGACAAAGGAACAAATTAAAAGACAAACAGTACCAATGCAACCACTTTAAAACAACATGAAGGACCGGGATAAATACAAGGATAGCCTCAAATAGAACACTGAATCTTTTGAGTTAACTGAAATAAACCAAAATAAATGTAAACAATAAGAACAAAAGGATAAATCCCTAAATTGAAAAGAGGAAAGATACTCTTCCAAGATTTTATATTCTTTAAAATCTTCCTGGAGTGGAGAGAGGACGGCCTCGGGTCGATCCTTATTTCGGCAGGAATTTTTATGGGCTCTTAACCTGACATTCACTTCAAACAAAGATTTTCTGTGATTATTTAAAGTAGCTTAAGACGCTCCATGGTTCTGACTCCACGGTGAACTACTGGATCCATTTACCGGTAGGTTAGGGTAGCCACGACAAGCACAAAGCGCGCCCAATCGTAACTCGTCCCTCGGCGACTGAACTACCATTCGGGGTTTTCACATTCAGTAATGCCAAACGTATTTACATTGTTACATTCCGGAATACTTTAACGGAATCTCTACACATAGTGAAACGAAGTTTGTATGTTTGTTCGTTTATAACATATCTTTATCTGATTCTAATGCTGCTTACAATGTTAGTTAGGACATTTATTGAGAATTGTTTCAATACATAAAACATATATTTAAATTTAAAGGTCATTGGGAACTGGGATATTGTGATATCCACGGCTCACTGGTGCGGCAGCCGCTACATACGCATTGATTGATCTCGTATGCTATCGTTAATAATAATATTTAATTAAATTGCTATGGAACGCACGCCCCGGTGACAATTTCCCCCACTACCCATCTTCTCCCTTTCCTGCACCTACTTTTTTCGATTTGCAGATGGATTTTAGCTAATAGTTATTATTTTTAAATAAGTAGGTACTATTTATATTTGTATCGGAAACTTCAATCCCTTAAAGCTGTGTGACAAGATCCGCTAGCAAGTTGTGAAACTGGATGGTTTTCTTACTATAATCGTAGTTGTGGCAGTAGAAAAAAGGTGATGCTACCCAGAATATCACCAATTTTATCGAATTTGCGATTTGAGTTTAAAATAATGAAGTGGAAACTTCATCTATGATTTTTCCATGTCTATAAATAAAGCATAAATTAATTAAATCCATTTTTACCACGTCTTGTACCGATCTACTTTTGCTCTCGACGAATTTTAATTTTAAATTATTCTAGCGTTTTTGGTTTTATTCAACCCTTCATCCATTCCCTTTAATCCAATCCCTGATTACCTTAACTACGAAAGGAAATTTTCCCATCCTTTATGCTTGAAATCGAGTGCTAGACTATGGTCATGAGTATCTTTTCCCTTCCATGCACTGACCTTAATGGTATCATTAATATCTTTTGACGCTTCATCACTAATATAAGTCTTGTACACTCCCAGCACTCGCTTCAGCTCCCTCCTCTCTTCCAATGAATGCCACTCCAGCTTCTTTATCATATCAGTTACTGTTTTTATTGTACAGTAATTTCCAGAGACGAATCTAGCAGCCCTTCTTTTCAGCTCTTCCAACTCCTGTATTTGTTACCGAAAATGTGGGTCACACACTTCACCACCAAATTCAAACAATGGTCTGACCAAAGTTTTATAATTCTCCCACTTCTCTCACAATTCTCTCACTTTGCGGTACGTCCCTTCATCACTCTCTTCGATAAATTAAGGATTCTGAAACTTTTTCCTACCACCTGACTATTGTGTAAGGCTCAAATGTTAAAGTTTGAATGTTTTTCACCGGAAAATTATATGTAGCCTAATCAAGAGTTAGTTATCCAGGCAAGCACATGTTTTGGTCAAATAAAATAGTAATAATAATAATAATAAATATAGTATCACCAACTTCTAACGCAACATTGATTAATTTCTTTTAATTTAACTTAAATCTCATTTTTTATCTCTTTTCCTTACAGGCGGGAAAGGACTGGGTGCAAGGAACCGGAAGGAATTCGGTCAAGTCCTTTGAAAGAATCATCCCGGCATTCGCCTGGAGTGAAATTTTTCATCAGTCTAGCAACCAGTTAAAGATATATTCAAATGGTCAAATCAGTGGCAAATGAACAAAAGACGAAGTAGGAAAACTTGTTCAAATCCCCGTCCGGCCATCCAAATGTCGATTTTCCAGTGGTTCTCCGAATGCCTGGATAGTTCATTCAGATGACCATGTCCTAACTTCTTCCCTTTCTAATCCCAAATCCTCTTCCTCCTCTAATGATCTTGATGTCGACCAGGCTTAAATCCCTAAGCAAAACAAAAGTTAAACTTACATACGAAAATCATCCTTAATGCTAGATTAACTATTATATATTTTCATTCTATTCCCAACATATATACAGAAGTAAAGAATAGACACATTTGCCTGAAAAAGTGGAAGGAAGATTCATTTATTCTGATTCTTAAATTGTTGTAATGTAGTCATCATATAGGCAAATATTTTCTGTATCATATCATTAACATGAATGTTCAAAGTGTCCTAAATATGTGTATCCTTTTCTGTTTCGGCTTACTGAATACGAGAAACTAGGAGAATTTATTTGTAAAATGAAGGCATTTGATTTTCTGGCAGTAATTTGTAGAATATCATAATACAATGCACTCAACGAATCTCAGCAAAATATGGTTTTGAATGGCTGTCGCAGAGACTTACTTATACCGTTGTTAACTATGGTGTCTTGCTTACTGTCATAGGCAAACATCTCACGAGAACAACGCTTAATTAATGGCTTGTATCTAAATTAAAACGTGAGTAATTTATTAATAGAGATGAAAATCGAAGGGGCTGAAAAATAATAATAAAAAAATACTTTCTTTGGTTCTTATCACCATTTATAATTAAATTAGGTGTGACAACTGAGAGCAAGACTGAAAGGCTGTAAAAGCGATCATTGGACGCATGTGGAGGAAAGGGTGTGGCTGGTGCAGCTGCAAAGGTGACTTCCGGTGGAAAGGTGTTACGTTATCGATAGTCACGAATGACGTCATCCACGTTCGTGACTCACCCTACCACCTTGTCGCTTTAGATCACCCCACACGTCTTTCAACATACAGTACCGTATGCTAACATATCTAAAAATTTCTTTGTTTTGTAATAGTTAACATGCATCCTGTCGAGAAGTCTCTATGCAGGTTAATGGCAAATTAAGGTATGCTAACAATTGAAGTGTAGCACTTTGCTCATTATTAGTGAAACTAGCCCCAAAGCCCGTCAAAAATGACGGGTTTAACGGAGTGTTTTGGTAATTTATTTCTCTGCAGTTGCTGAACTAAATAGAATTGTTATAAAATAAAGCTCATTGTAATTTATCGTCCCTTGTGCTGTAGCAAAAAGCTTTAGTTGTCAGCTTGGTCCAGGTTGCATTTCAGCCTAACCACAATCTCCACTAATATTGCTGATAGAAAAGCAAAGCTTCAATCACGCGCGAATTAATACATTCCATGTATCGCATGTCAGTCTCGTTATGCATCGCGATATAAACTTGATCCCAAATCTTCACAGGTTCTGTCACCTTTCTTTCTTAATACCTGTGATGAAGATCAATATTTTAACGACTGAGACAGCTTACATCGGCTGAAATAACGGCCCAGTGAGAACGAAGGATGCTAAAAATAAATCTTAACAACTTACGCTATGCCACGTAATATTTAATCGTGGTTTAGGACACATACATCGCGATCAATGTGGAACTTCTTTCATTCGAACCATGTAATGATTTTAGTTAAAAATAAAAAACCTGGTAATTAATATGGCAATTTAAACGCAATACATAATTTTCTTTCAGTGTTCTGACAATTCATGTCTTAGAAAATGCTTAGCTAAATTATAAAATAAAATTCCGTGTAATTCCTTGTGCCTTGCGCTGTTGCAAAGGCTTCAGTTTCCATCCGGGTCCAGGTTGCATTTCAATCTAACCACCAGGAGAACAAAACTTCTATCTCACGCATATTAATACATGAACAGTATCGCGTTTTATTGGTTATAATGCATCGCGATATAACTTTGATCAAAATCTTCAAGGGGTTTTACACATTTCTTTTTTGTTATCCGTGATTCAAACCTATATTAAAATGTTTGAATGGCTGACACAGTTTCTGAAATAATAGGCTCAGTAATATTTCACAGCGGAAGCAAAGGAAATTAAAATAAATCTTATAAACTTACAATATGCCACGTAATATTCGTTTCAAGTGTAGTGTAGGATGCACAGATCGGGATCAGTGTGCAACTATTTCCGTTTAAACGAATTAATAATTTCAATAATAGGACACAGTTTAAATTATTTAAAAAAAAACCTAAATTATTCATGCCCTCTACCGTAACGTCAATTACCAGTTGTTATTCTGACCTATGCTAAGTAACAATCTAACCAAAACATTCGCTACATTGATGCTCGAAACACGTTTTATCTTATTTATCTATGGACAAAGAATTTAAGGAATGCTTCTATATATCAAAAGAATATTCCGTAAATATAAGCATCTAATGTCTGTTATGTCGATTTTAACGCAATACATATTTTTAGTTCAGTGTTCTGTCAGTTAATTTATTCGCGGATACTTGGAAATGTTATTAAATAACGTCCATTACCAAGAGTAATGACGCAAAGCGTGACGTCATTGCGCGACGTTATGCTGTGACAGGTGTGTCATACATGACAGCTTGCTTATTATATTAATAGACTAGCCACTAAGTCCGTCAAAAATGACGGGTTTAACGGACTGTTCTGGCAATTGATTCCTTTCTAGTTGGTTACCTAAATAGAATTGTTACAAAATAAAGCTCAATGTGCTGTTATTAGTCGTCCCTTGTGATGTAGCAAAAAGTTTCAGTTGTCAATTTGGTCCAGGTTTCGTTTCAGCCTAACTACAATCTTCGCCAATATAGCCGGTAGAAAATCAAAGCTTCATTCACACGCGAATTAATACATTCCCTGTATCGCATGCCAATTTCATCTTGCATCGATACCGATCAAGCATCATGCGAAACAAACTTGATCCAAAATCTTCACAGTTTCTTACATCTTTGTTATTCTCTATGAAAAGATCGATGTTTTATCGCCTGACACAGCTTACATCCGGCTGAAATCCAGTGAAAACGAAGGTTGCTAAAAATAAATCTTAACAACTTACATTATGTCACATAATATTAGTATTAATAGTGGTATAGATCGCGATCAATTTGTAACTTCTTTCATTCAAGCCAAGTAATGATTTCAGTAAAAAAAAAGCAACTGATAATTAATATGCCGTTCTAGCATTACATTTCTTATTAATTACTTATATAAATATAATTGTTATAAAATAAAGCTCAATGCAATTCCTAGTACCTTGCTCTGTGACAAAACGTTTTCGTTGCTATTCTGATCCAGGTTGCATTCCAACCTAATCACGTACTAAACTTGCCGCCCTAGAAACAATACTTTAATCACACGCATATTAATACATGTACTGTATCTCATTTTAGTGCTAATAATGCATTGCCATATAAACTAAATCAAAAATCTTTACGTGTTATTCCATCTTTATAGGCCAATCAGTTTTGACATCAGTGGTAGGTAAATTAATGGAGAGATTAATACGCAACCATACGCGTATTAGAGGTGTCTGTGAGGAAAGTAAATGGTTTTCAAGTCGGCAACATAGCACAAGGATATTCGTGTGAATCTCAGTTAGTAGGATATATGCATGATATTTCTGATGAAATGGACAGGGGAGGTCAAGTTGATAGTGTGGCACTAGATCTTTCAAAGGCCTTTGATAGAGTGAGCCATAAATGGTGCTAAATAAGGTAAAAACTATTTGAGCTAATAAAAAGGTGATTTGCTGGGTGGAAGAATTCCTAAAAGGTAGAAAGCAAAAAGTTAGGATAGGAAATGCAATATCAAAAGAAGTAGAAGTAAACATGGGAGTCCCACAGGTTAGTGTATTTGGACCATTGTTATTCGTTCTTATGAATGATTGTGTTAATGGTTTACAATCAGAGATTAGATTGTTTGCAGATGACATAATGCTATATAAAAGGATGAAAACAATAGAAGACTGTAAACAGCTGCAGGGTGATCTAGATAGGATAACTAGTTGGGTGAGTCAACATGGGATGAAGATAAATGCAAAGAAGAGTCAGCTTATTAAGAACACAGATAAAAAGCTAAAGGTAGATTACAATTATAAAGGGGGGAAGGAGCTACTTATTGAAACTCGAAATGTAAATACCTTTGCATTACATTTGATAGCAAACTTAACTGGGCAGGACACATTGGACAGGTGGTAGGGAAAGAGTTCAAAATCCTTCACCTGTTGGAAAGAGTGATGATGAGAGAAGTAAGAGAATTGGGGTACAAAACTTTGGTCAGACCACTGTTGAAATATGGTGGTGTAGTTTGGGATCCACATTTTGGGTATCAAATACAGGAGTTGGAGGGGGTGCAGAAGAGGGCTGCCAGGTTTGTCTCTGGAAATTACCGCAGAACACAATCAGTAACTAATATGATAAAGGAGCTGTGGTGGTATTCAGTGAAGGATAGAACGAGGGCGAAGAGTCCCGGGAGTGTACAAAGCCTATACTGGTGATGAAGCATGGAAAGATATTGGTGGGAAAATTAAGAGAGGTGCTTGGAAGGGTAAGGCTGACCATGACCACAAGTTGGCACTTGATTTCAGGCATAATGATGTGGGAAAATTTTCTTTCATAGGAAAGGGAGTGAGGGATTGGAATAAGTTGCCAAGAGAAGTGATGAATAACTTACTGGAAATACTGAAAGAATTTAAAACAAAAATTAGTAGAGGGCGAAAGTAGCTTGGAAGGGGAAAGGGAGGGGGTGTAGGGAGATTGCCACCGGATCGGGTGCTCCATCGCAATTTTATCAATTATATTATATTATCTTCCTTTCTTATATTCGTGATTCAAATAGATATTAACACCTTTGAATGACTGACAGAGTTACATGCGGCTGAAATATGGCATCAGTAAAAGCAAATGAAATTAAAAATAAATCTTAACAACTTACGTCATTCCACGTTATATTAGTTTTAATTGTAGTCTATGTTGTCTAAATCACGAACAGTGTGGAACTACTTTCGTTAAAACAAAGTAATGATGCAAGTAACAGAGCACTCAAGAAAACAAATTAAATTATTTTTAAATAAATTAAATTACTTATACCCTCTGCTGTCAAGTTTCAGTCCTAATAACAATCCATTAAAATTGCCACTAACATTGAGAAAGTTAAAGCTTTTATATTACATATCTGTGGCCAAAGATTTTAACGAATACTTTTACATTAAAAGAATATTAAATAAATCTAAGCAACTAATACTTATTATGTCGATTTAAACGCATTACATACTTTTATTTCAGTGTTAAGTCAGTTAATTTATTCGCGGATGCTTAGAAATGTTATTAAATAAAGTGCATAACCAAGAAAAATGGTGTAAAGCGTAATAGTGCGACGTCATAGATTGACGTCATGCCGTGACAAGTGACGTCATACATGTCGCTTGCTTATTATATTAATAAGATATTGCCTTTGCAACATTAACTGTTGATATTCTGTTTGAAAGTAGGCGTATGCTATTTCTGGTACCTTTAGTTATCTTAATTGTATGACCTCGATTCAGACATGTAAAGCTAGAAATATTCCAATAATGTCCTCTATAGTTTTCGTCACTGTCCTCAGAATCAAAATTCTTTCGGTCCGTGATACGTTTTGTTACACCATTTGCTGCGAATTTTCGTACAGGTTTAATGAACATTTATCACTCGAAAGGTGAAACTTGGTGACGTATCAAAGGAACAATCCGTGATTCAAAACAGACTTGTCACCTCCAACAAAATCTTTTGACGTAGTTAAACGTTAAATGTCCAACGATACTGATGGATCGTTATTCCTAAGCTAAATTTGGAGAAGTCTTGCAAGAAAGTTTTGGATTAAAAGACATGTCACAAAAATCAGACACGCCAGCGACACTATTGCTTGTAAAATGAGTTACTCGAGATAGGGTTGAACGACGCGAATAGTCTGACATGCCTGGTGATGTCTATAAAAAGAAAGTTTTGGTATTTGCTAGAAGAATAATACCTGCGGCTATAAAAAGGAAGTATTATGATTCAAGTGTCCCATTTCATACATTTTGGAGCTTTTTTGGAAGGCAAGTATGAGTCAAAACAAAGGACAAGATTTTGGAGGGAATAGGATACAAGATAATTCCAGGGGCGGATCCAGGATTTTGGTTTTGGGGGGGGGGGCTTGAGCGGACTTTGGTTTGGGGGGGGGGCTTGCTTGAGTGGATTTTGGTTGGGGAGGCTTGCCTTTAGTGGATTTTGGTTTTAGGGGAGGGGGGCTTGAATCGGGGAAAAGGTAGTATTTATAGTCTCCTCAGTCCTCAAATCTGTAGAGCTTAAAAAAAAAAAAAAAAAAAAAAAAAAAAGAGGCCTCCAAAATTACAATGTTGGAGATGGACCCAAATACTTTTTTGGGGGGGGGGGCTTGAGCCCCCTAGCCCCCCCACTGGATCCGCCCCTGGATAATTCCCAGACATGAAGAATTTCTTTCTTACACCTGACTCCAGCCAACATCCCATAATCACACAAGATTATATCTTATATATTCTGTTTTATTCTGTACCGATGCTAAAGATGAAATCTAGGAGACTATAACCGAAAAGAGAATGGATGCCTTCCGATGTGTTTATATTTTCTAATGCTGCATGTGTTCCGGACAGACTCTCAAAAAAGAAGGTTCAAAACAAAAACAAATGCAGAAAGTTTCGTTTTTTTAAAAATTATCATTATTATTAAGGAAGGGCCAGTATCCGTTATATGGGAGGCGAAAGATAACAGTTGTTCTGTCTCCCCAGGGAAGGAAAAATACATTGAAAACAATCAGTTGTGAGATGAAAGAACTCATCTATTTGGAGTCTTACCCCAGCGATTTTCCTGGACACAAGTAGCAATGTTCCACTCTGCTGCTTCAGGAAATACACTAGCTTTGTGGATCTTCGAAAGATATTTAACCAATGTGTGAGTGGAGACTTTCCCGGCGTAGTGATGAAATATAATCTTCACGGGTGTTCAGCCTACCTGCCCGCGTGGGGCGTCCGACGCGGGCAGGTAGATAAGGAGGTGCGTCGAGGAGCTAAGTCAGTCGACGCAGTGACAGCCAGCTTACGACAGCCAGCAGACACCGATACCTGATGAAGACAGCCGAGCTTGCTGTCGAAACGTCGTGTTACTTTGACACAATACGGCTGAACACCCGTGAAGATTATATTTTATGTTTAACCAATTTTTGAAACGGCATATCTTTGAATATTCTAAACACCTACTATTGCCATAATTTTCTTGAAATATGCCTTCATTTACCCAAGAAAATTAATAAAGTATCACGTCAGGAAAAAAAAATCCATATTTTCTCCCTAAAATCTTAATTCCCTCTCAGAACGTGTGTTACTGAAAAATTCCTTGTTACTTCTAATTTACTTTCGTATTTATTAATCCCCTGTAAAAGTTTTTAATCATTCAATGTCAGTCGAAACGACCTTCTGTGCATACTACCCGCCATGTTATGCTCAACGACGGGAAATTTGAAACTAAATATCAAATACTTCCCCGTAACTTTTCACTATAAAAATACCATTATTCTTAATCATTTTTAAGGCCCTTTTATATTTTCTAATCTTTGATCCTTTCTCTTTGGCATTCAATTTCGATATTTCCATGCCATTCTCTCTTTGTTCTAAACGTGTATTTCCCTAAAATTTGTTTCCTTTTAAAAAAATCCTTGTTTCATGGGACGGCCACCAAAATTCCTATCTCCATCACCAATTATTGTACAAACAAGAGGCATCGTCTTTTTGACATGATTCTAAAATACGAGAAAATACTCCTTTGCTTTCGTTTTGAAATGACTGAATTTATTACTTTTTTCCCCTTCTAAGTGTTATTACTAACTATGCAGCTCTTTATACCCCTAAAATAATGTCTTTTCTTTGCTACATAGAAATCTCTTTATCTGAAACACAATATTCTAGAATCTTTAAGGTTAAAAATTTCTCGTTATAAAATTTTCTATAACATGGAATCTCTGACATTCTTAGGAATGAGAACCATTATGGCTTTGGTCGAGAATATGATACCGTTGTCTTTTCTGTTGGGCTATTTAAGCTACCATGATGCACTGCTAACGGAAACCAACTGGTAAATACAATAGAGCGTTCTTGTAGATGGTGAAACTCTGTTACGGACTCGTGTGTTATGTTTGACGAAACCTTGTGTGAATAGAGAATGCGCGTACCGGTATTTCGAGAGCTCGTTCCAGAGGTGTTTATAGTAAAGCGCACGCTCGTCGTTTACAGAGCAGTTCTTTGGTACGCTTTTTGCCTCTTGGTCGGTTTTCAAGTTGCTTGCAGGCCCAACGTTTATTGTGCGCAGTTTCCGGCCAGTATATTTTCGTAACCTAACAAATCTGTACTTGGGCTCCCGCGCTTATACAGCCTTTAGCACAAAATACAACTGGAACCTGCTTCACCGGCTCTTTCATAAACAAACGTTCCTGCGGTTTTTCTCCCTGGCGGAAATGGAAGATATAGTAGCTCTCTTAATAGATTCTTGTCTTCACCATTACAGAACGTTATTAAAGATCACATTTTTCATGAAAGTCATTAGGCCTGGATGATGACTTCTGTGAAACTACATATTTTGAAAAGAGGACTTCTTAATCAGATATTCTCCTAGAGATTTTAATAATTAGCATCTACACTACTTAAACTACTTTTACAGTCACACTTAAATTTAAAAGTTTCGAAGCCCTTGAAACTGGACCTCCTACGATATATATTACACTTCCTCTTTTTCTCCGCCATAATACAGTTTCTGTACAGCTGCTTTTATCTTCCTGCTCATCTTTTGAGCTTCAAGAGGTTACTCACCAGCACTTATGATATTATTATAGCTTCGTTTCATATTATCAATATTTCATTTAATATTACTTCAAACTGCATCTACTCATCCAAAAACTAATTTGTTCTCTAATTCTTCAGAGTTCTCTATCAGTCAGTTTTCTTTGATTTTGTTGTATTTCCTACTTATCACATTTCCAAAATATCAACAAAACTGCCTTCCATCTTTAGTGTAATGATTTTTGTGGATTCTATCTGGATTCACCCATTTGTGATCCTTTTTTTTATATTGTGGCTTTGCGGATAGTAGACGTCAGTATAGTCGGCGAGAATTGGGGGAAAGGAATGGTAAATAAGTGGGTCATGAACTTGTGAAGGAACCCTGGCATAGGGCTTGAGTGATTTCGAGACTAAAGAACTTTTTTTTTATGGCTTTTCGCCTTATTGATGTCTAGGTCATTGGAGGCGGGAAGAGACTGGGGGAAAGGAATGGAAGGAATTCAGCCACGGGTTTGTGAAGGAACTATTCCGGCATTCGCCTGGTGTGATTTGGGGAAACTATGGAAGACCGAAATCTGTATGGCTAGACGAGAATTCGAACCAGCTTCCTCACGAATGCAAGGACAGATAGTTATCGTTCACCGACCACTTTCGGTAGTACCAAAGAAAAATTAAAATCTGGATAGCTGGATCCGGAATCAAACTCGCGCTTCCTTTTGATTTGTGATTACGGATTTTTCTGGTGCTTATAGCTGCTTCAGTAATATCTTTCTTCAGTGAGTTCCATTTTAATTCAGCTGAAATTCTTTCTCCATTTTTAGGATTCCATTCCTTATAACAAGAAATGGACTGGCTGATTTCTCAGTCGATCTGTCACTTCATATCTCATCTTTACTGAACCATTTGACTAAGAAATTTATAATTGTGGACTAACCTGATTCTGCCTAATCTTAACGCGACTATAAAATAAAATGTCGAAAAATCGTATTAAGTGAAAGTAATTATGAGAGGTTTAGTGGGGACGAGAAGGAAGAATATTTTCTTTAGATAATCTTTATGTGTATCAAATGAAAGCTAGCAACCGACCGATATCAAAATGTTTGGATTTTTCTTTTTATTCCTAGTTTTTTTTTTGGCCGAACGCGCTTATCTCGCAACATTGCATCATCTATTTTGTTGTGATCCCCCCGTCTGTCGGAGCTAGAAATGTTTTCAACACTTTTCCTTGCCTTCACTTTTTGTTTATACTCCACTTACTTTTTGCGTTCTTAATCGTTATGGGCTTTAAGAATTGTTAATCACGTTGTTTCAAGAGAAGAAACCATTGTGAGATACGTCGTCAAAATCATAAAAGGGAAATTAGACGATAAATATGGAAACAAATTGCTGATATTATGATTCTAGAATGTTAAAACTTACCTTAACTGCTACAAAATTATTACTAGCCACGATATATGGAATAATGTATACGTTTTAATAAGTTGTGTATGTTTTCCGGCATGCTGAATCAAATTACACAACTTCCAAAATACTCACATCTTTTTTTTTTTTTTTTTTTTTTTAATTTTACGCTAAGAATAGCATGCCAAAAGGAATGGATTCAGTGTAATGGGGTCAACTATCAAACGAAATAAGAATGTTCTATTAGAATCAACATAATTTACGAATAAACCAAAATTTTTAAATAGGTAAACAAAATTCAAGTTTTACATCTCTAGTCAAAAAATCAACCGCTATGGATACACTGAAGTATAATCCAGTCAAATAAGGTAAAAAAAGGGGCAAACCTCGTAATGAAAGATAACAAGCTGAAAATTTGCACAAACCTTTGTTTTGACATTTTATAAGTTGGCTCAAAAGTCTCATAGAATCTCCTGTATGCTAGTCAAGATATTCAAGGTCAAAGGTCACAAAGACGGGTTTTTACAAATATCTCGCTTCCTTTACTCTAAATATTATTTTGAGTTATTAGAAAAGTTGTGGAGCATAAAATTCTCTATAGCATTTAAACTATACATTCTGTGGGAGTGACTGCTCAAAATCCGATAGACTAAAAGCGCTATAGAAACCCGTTATATAATTTTCCCTGCTCATAGTAGTGCTACGTATTCTCATTCATCTTTACTTATATGTTCTATGACAAGTCGCCCGAGCAACATTCGCTAGATAGTCTCTCAAAAGCACGTCATTATATTACAAACGATATATGAAACTGAGTTTACCGCAATACATTTTCTTTAACCCGTGGTTTTATTCATTAACTGTTAGGAATCTTATTTTAATTACGTCAGTTAAAAAGATCCAACGGCTTAAATAGATGATCGTAGCCTTTCACGATGTCATTTTGTCTCATCTAGGTTATATTTTAACGTTTTTTGACATTTTAAACATTTTATTCGAGTTATTAGGACAGACGCGTCAAACATTTGGAGAGATTGACAGCCAAACTGTCAATCTCTGCAAATGTTTGACAGTTTGAACGCTTGGAAACAAGAGAACATTTTAACAATGTAAATAAAGTTTCTTTAAATAGATTTGTAAATTTAAAAATGTAAACCAGAAAGAGTACAATGACTTGAAAGCTAAATACAAGAATACTTTTAAAAAATCGGATAACAATTTGCTGAGACCAGTGAACGAATAATAATTTAATGAACCCTCGAATCAGTGAGCTTGACCTAGATTAACAAATCAAAGTATTAAAAATTAAGAGTGCGCCAGACTGTTTTGTGAATGTCACTGAAATAAACGCATGACGAGTGAGCCAAAAACCGAGCTTATAGAGCGGTAACGTTCTGCCCTCGCATACGGAAGGACGCGGGTACGAATTCCCGTTCGAGCATACAGATATGGGGTTTTCATGGTTTCCCCAGTTCATTCCAGGCGAATGCCGGGATGCTTCCTTCAAAAGGCCAGGGCCGAATTTCTCCCCATTCTTAGTCCCCAATCCTTTCCCGCCTCTAATGAGCTCGACGTCAACGAGTCGTAAAGGTGAGCCAAAAGTTTTCAATTCAACAATGATCTAGAGACGATAAATATAAAAGGACCCTATCATTTTTCAACACGGTCTTCACGGACATTTATCACATCTTCGAATTAAAATTTCAGTAACCAAGGAAAATAGTTCCCAATTTTGTCTAGAGAATATTCGCTAATCTAATCCTGCAACTGTTCATCAGTGTTAAATTTCGCACCCTGAAGGTTTTTCTTGAATTTGAAACATCTCTTATATAATGAGGGCGGTGTCTGTCTTTACGCACTATAACCCGCTTCTAACTACACGGAAAGTCTTCGAATTCTGCAGAACGAAACCTACAGGTAAAATGCAGATCAAGTTCGTAAACCATCCCGATGTGATCAAGGAACGGATACCTTTGATCCTTTCCTAAATCTGTATTATTGTACACGCTGACGTCAACGAAGGCTGACATCACGCGCCCGGCATTCATTTGCGAACTAACAGCGGCCAGAGATATTAGGCCTACTCAAAATAGAGGTTATGTGGAAATAAATAGCCATAATACGTTCAATAAGTTTGCTTTTCATAACATTTGATTTTAAATCGAATACGCCCATTTAGTTAAAAACCTACAGTAAAACTGAAAAAACGTGAAATAAAATTGTACTCACGATTCAATGAAGTTCTCATAATTTGACCATATGACCATAATATTATCGTAATAAGACCAAAACCAGAAAAATGGTGTAATATGCCTTTATATGCTACGCAAAATACATTTAAATTCAACTTTTAATAAGTGTTTAATTCTACATTACAGCCAAAAAAAATGAAGTCAGGAAAAAAAAATATGACCTGTCTTAAAGAACCAAACCCTATTAATAACCATTGGGGGTTTTAATATTGTTGGGGAAGCTCGTCGTTCACATTTTCCTTCACTTCCGCCTTGGAAACGGTAGCCGTGTGAACGGGGGCATTGTTTTTAAGAAGGAGAACAAAAAAACTCCTCTTCTCAGCTTGCAGCGTCCATTCCCCTTGATGACAACGCAAAATTGTGCAGCAGGCTGATAAAGTATACACCTTCTTGAAGTGCAAGAAATCTTAGCCATCATCTTCTTGGTAGAATCTTCCATCCTAGTCTTATTTGGCCTAAATTCATTGGACTCCATAGATAATCGTTTGGATAGTGTGTATAGAAGTACAGTTTCATCACCATAACTACAGACCTCCCATATTCTTGCTTTATAGTCGCTTCTTTGTCGGATGTTTTACTTTTGTCTTACTTGGCCTTGGTTCGTTGGGACTAAGCCACTCCATGGATAGTCGTTTTGTTAGAGAATGTAGAACCATAGTTCGCGGCAAACGTTAAAAAACATCTAATATTAGGTCACCAGTTTTTCTTTTGATCGACAGGCAGTATCCGAGCCACCTGCTGCAGACATTACTCATGTGGAGGTTCTCACCATGAACGTTAAACAATGCCATGTTCAAAAGTTGTCACCTTATCACAACATTTTTTATCTTTTTTTCCTCAAACAACTGTCTTGAAGCTCTTCATACTTTTATAGGCATTCCACTGGTCGATCCCCAAACAGCTCATCCTCGGTGTCTTCTCCGTCCAACCGCAACAGTTTAATCCAGCCATTCGCGGCAGAAAACGAAGGGGATTACTCACCGTATACACCAACCAAGGCTCTGTTTAAGAGTATTGGGCATAGGGCCTCCCTTCGTGAACAACTTGATTACTGCTCAGTACCCGATACATCACATCAAGTAGAATGGTGCAACAATTTCTACTGAATTGAACACATTTACGAGGATGACGTTACCCCATCTCCCCTGGAATTTGATTGGGTCCGAAACCTATAGCTATTATAAGATTAATTTGATGGGAATAGCTTATCAGTCGTCATGGTAATGCGACATGCGTTTTCTGCTTTTGGTGTTAAATTCGGATTACTCAGACAACTGGAAGTTTTGTTTTATTTGAAAAGGCCCCAGCCGATTCACCTTTCCTTTGTTGTTACAACATTATCTCAAACCGACTAGTACTGGGTAAACGTACTAACATGTGTCGCCTATATAGTTTTATCAAATATTTTCATTAATGTATTATTTATTTTATAATGGAATTCCGTACCTTCTGAATGAAAGACGAAACCCTTGCGCAGTCACTTATTTGTTCGTCTGCTATATCCTCAATACTTCCGAATCCTTAAACTTAGAAGTTTGTACTTGTGCACAACTTCAGTTCTTATTAACCTTAACACGACTATAATATAAAATTTGGAAAAATCATGGGGGGGGGGGGGAGGTGAAAATAATTACAGGCGATCAAGTGGAGTGATCCAAGTACACATTTCTTTATACAGTCTTCGTGGATGTCAATTGAAAACTGGCAACGCACCTGCTTTTAAAATATTTGGGTTTTCCTTTTAGTCCGTGATGTATGGAAACTTTTCGCGTTTATTTCCGAAACAACTGAACCGAAAACTCTTTCAACATTTACGGTGATCTAAAACCTCCTAAAGTTTACAAGAAAATTATAGCGATCTTACCGAGGTTAATGGATATCACAAAATAAATAATTACTATTTAAAAAAATAAAAAATGATACTTAAACACATAGCTTGTTTTCTAAATAAAGTCATGTGTTTCATTCATGAATTATCTAATAAATACGTCGTGAAAAAAATTCTTTTGAAAATATATTAAAAAATTGTAAGACTCACTATAACTCACTATAATTTCTTTTCATTGACATACTTCTGTTCTTGATTCATATGTACCATTTGATTGAAAATTTCACAAGAAAATGATGAAATCTTTTAAAAAATCATTTTCTATTATGTTTTTTATTTATTTATTCTTTTTTTTTTTTTTTTTTTAAATAGCGTATTCAGTTTTATACCGATACTCTGAGATGAACCCTGATTGAATTTTTATTTTGCGACGTCGAGATTATTTGATCCTGGAAAGGACTGGGGGTACAAGGATCGGGAAGGAATTTGATCATCACCTTTTGAAGAACTATCTCGGCATTCACGTGGAGTGATTTTGTAACGAACGCATCTTGCGACCGCTCGTTACATTCATAAACGTGAGGTTTGTTTATAAAAAGTGGAATATTTTAGTAGGCATATAGGCGCTGTAGACAGGTTGAAAGCGGCTGGTCAGGAATGCCAGCTGGCCCGGTTCCTAGAACTTGCGGGCGAGTTGAGTGGTTTTGCGATACTTATGTGATTACGGTAAACCACCTAAAGCAATAATCAATGACGCTCTGGCCTCGCATTCAGGAGGACGCCGGTTCGAATCCCCGTCCGGGCATCCAGATTACGGTTTTCCATGGTTTTCCCAAATCACTCCAGGTGAATGCCAGGATGCTTCCTTCAAAAGTCAATGGCCGAATTCCTTCCCGTTCTTTGTACCCAGTCCCATCCCGCCTCTAATGACCTCGACGTCGACGAGGCGTAAAGCCATAAGTAAAAAAAAAGCAATAACCAAGATAGCCTTTTTTTTATCTGCTTAACGTCTCTCTAACAGCGAGGTCTTCAGAGACGGGAAAGGATGGGGGCAAGGAATGGGAAAGAATTCTTCACCACGCTCGGTACCAAGATAGCCGTTACAACAGCCAAAAGCATAAATCTGCTCGTGTAGTACTTCCATTAATTTGTTATGGGAGCGCACATCAAAACTGGTTAATCATTTTTATTAGTTACGAAGAAGCTTGTGAACTGGTGGCAACTTTTCTTCACGTTTCCTATGTTCTACGCTAACTGTTGCCCGCAAATTCGGTCATGTCGGGGTTAACACATCAAATGATAGGTAAAATAAAAACTTAATTAAATGCTCTGAATAATAAGAAACTGCGCGTACACTGACATCATGATAAACATTTGGACTACGAGAAGTTACTAAATCCGACCAGTAGTTTTTACCTGAATCGCGTTCAAAGAAAAATTGATACTAATTTCTGGATATTTTAGTATTAAATTTCTCAGGTTTCAGACAATACATCAGAATGAAACATACACTATTTTATCTTCGGGATGGTGGGATATACATTATTCAAAAGCCCATCACGTTCAACGAAAATGGATACCAATTTGTGGACACTTTTATTTTAAATTTCTCATGTTCCCAACTTGACATCAAAATGAAACATTTCCTATTTTACCATAAAGACTATGGTTACATGTTAAGCGAAACCCCTTCAAAATCCAGCCAGGTTCTTTTAACGAAAGATGAGAGCTAATTTGTCGACACTTTTGTCTTAATATTCTCAGCTTTTCGACTTCGCATAAAAATAAAACATACGGTACTTTACTCCCCGCGGACCAGGAGACATCATTCATAACACAATCTATGATGTGCATAGATATTTTACATTTTATGATTTCATCAATCAGTTAAGTGTTTACCGTACCAAAATCCGGAGACAAGGGGTCTTCAAGTTACCAGCGGAGGCTTCTATCATGACTGCAGAGCTGACGGGCATCTTGGAAGCACTTAAAAACGCCAAGACTTCTCACGTTAAAAAGTTTTATACGACTCAAGATCGGCATTGTCTCTACTAAAAAACCGTCATAGGCAATGGCACAATGACCCTCGAGTATATGATATCGTGAGCTTGGTTCAGGAGTTAAGACGGTCAAACAAGACAGGGAAATTTAAATGGGTCAAAGCACACTGCAATCTTTTAGGGAACAAGATGGCGGATCGGTATGCCAAGCAAGCTGCTTGCAATGGTGCAACACACAATAAAATGATTCCTGTTCCAGACGCAGTTGGTCAGATCAAAAATTCCAGAAAACTAAAGTGGAACACGGAATGGAAAAGCTCACTTTTGACCAAAGGCCAACACTACGGGCGCATTCAGCCAGAGATACGCTCACACGAATGGTATGAGGTACACAAATGTTCTCGGAACTCAGCACCTGTATGCTGGACTAAAATTCAACCACGGTTGCTTCAAGCAACACCTTCATAAACTACACGTTATAGACTCTCCCAATTGTCCTTGCGGAGAAACTGAAGACATAAACCATCTGCTATTTGGTTGCCGACGGAAGAAGATGGAGATTGATCACTTCCTAGATAAGCTCATAAAAAAAAACGCATTCTGTTGCCCACTTGCACTGCCTCACTCCTTGCTGTTTATAAGATTTTGTACCAGCACATGAAAAATTTTGGTGTCACAATCTAAATTGATTGTAAATAACATGTATGCAATTGCATGATATTATTATCGGTATACTATTGATGTTATTCTGCAAAATCAAATAGCTAATTGCACGATATTAGTATTTGTTATACCAGAGATGTTAATCTGCAATTGATAGCGGCAAGCCCAAATTCCAATTTTAAAAAAATCAAACAATACCCTTATGCTCCTACCTGGATACCTCATCAGCTGACTTATTGGTATTAACGTATGCTTCTTGTAACTTCATAGACACATTTAAAGAAGTAATGTACAAGTATTGTAATGATTTAACTACATCGATGCAGCTACAAATTAATCACGACGTTATGACAAGTTGTGTGGTGTTACGCAACATCTCTGAGCCGAACCGACGCCAGGGGTAAATAGAAACCCACGTCCCACCCCAGCGAGGCTTTCCCCCGCCCTTCAGTAAAGAATGTAGTGGGTCAGGCAAACAGCTGCAGCAAGGTCGCCTTCTTGAATAGTGCGTCCAAAGCGGTGATGGTGTTCCGTGTTAATCTGTATGTTGCTCTGCTCTCCGACGGCTGTATGAAGTCTTGAATAAGTTTTGGTTTATATGGACTCCGAACCGTAAGTTTGCTTTTACCTCATTTGATTTGTTCAGCTTATAACTACATTTTGAGTTTGTGTTATTTACTTTTTTTTGCGCTGTATTTAATAAAAGCATGGTTTGATAGTTTATTTTCTTCATGTGTCTACAAATAATATTCGCTGTTGACTTTTGTTAAGTTTAGTGTATTGTTTGTGTTGTGTAGATGAACATGAAGGAAGAGAGAGGGTGAAACTAGGTGCTGGTCTATTCAGGCATACTCTTCCGAAAGACAACAAGAGGCCTCCAAGATTAACGCCCGTATCAAACCGATGAATCACCTTCAACACAGTAGTGTACTCTCCACTCCAAACCTAATGTAGAGATATATAGGACACGCCCCAGTACTCTTGTGCACAATCTCTTAGTAGGAATGTTGTATCACTATTTCTCCTTCTACTAATTTGCCGGTAAAGTCCGAATGATGAAAATAGTTTCCTCCACCGGACTGGAATCACAGAGTCGAGTGATATTTAGAATGCAATGAACTAGAACCAAATCATGAAATCCATTTAGAGAAATGTGAAGCAGTAAATTGTCTCGTAATGGATATGTTTGTGGTAGACTGAAACTGATATTATGTGGCCTTGCACCAGGACCTTTCGCAAACGCATAACAGCGCAGTCTCTTATCCCGCATTGTCAAAAATCGGTCAACATTCTTAGTGCAAGCTGAGATTTCATTAGTAACTTTAAAAAATGACATTCAGTTAGGGCTCTACCCTTTCACCCCTGTGGTTCAACACATACGTAACGTTTGTTAATCGCTTTAGGTAGTCTGTTTTATTATTTAAGCGTCTTCTAAATTCCACTAATGTTATGGCCAGTCATTTGGCGGTATTCTTTATAAGTAACAGTTTGTCAGTTTGTAAATATCCACTGCCAAATTGGTTATTTCTGTTTATAGCAGGCATTGAATTTTAGACGGGAATAAAGTACAGATCTGTAATATCGAAGCGTATTACGCTGTTGTATATGAATGAAATAAACAAACTGCAATCACACTGGCCCCACTAAACTGGATACCAGTTCAGTGGGGCCTGGAACCATGCTGCAGCGGCTAAGCGAAAGAGAAACAAATCTCTTTGTTTCTAGCTTAGGGCTCCTAAACCCGTCGACGTCAAGATAATTAGAGGAGAGAAAGGACTGGCGGCGAGAAACAGGAAGCAATGGCCTATTGAAGGAACCATCCCGGCATTCGCCTGGAATGATATCGGGAAACCATAAAAAAACGAAATCTGGACAGCCGGCTTGGAATTCGGACCCAAGGCCTCCCGAATACCAAGCAACATCGTTGGCGGAATTCCTTCCCGTCATCAGTCTCATCCCTCCCCTAATGACCTCGACGTCGACTAGGTATAAAGCCATAAATAAAAAATACCACGCTCGGTGAAATAAACAAACAACTAAATTACAGCGCCAGTGTGATTGCAGTTGGTTGAAAATGAGGGTGGAGATTGTGTACCTCGAAACGTCGGAAGAAAGTGACAATTTTAGGCGGCTGTAAGTCCAAGAATATTTCACTACAATACAGATAGCTTTCCATTATTTTTAATACTATCAGGCTGTAATGTACTATCAGGTTCCAATGGAAAACAACTTTTTTTCTAGATTCGGCAAATCAAAACAGTATCATGACATTCATGAAAGTGAACCCAAGTCCACGCTGTAGCACAGACTCAGAAATGGTCATGTTTCTTTATTCATAAAGCCACATGTCGATTATGCATGCAGTTTCTTGAATCGTCAATGGTTTGCAACCTTCAGTGCCCCGATTAACATTTTAAATATATAGTTTTTATTTTATACGTCTTTCGAATGATTTGTTCCAATCCTTTCAAATAATTTCGTCATACGTTTTTTTATTTGTTAGCGCCTTAAAACTTGTCAACGTCGAGGTCATTAGAGCCGAAAGAGGAGTCAAGGTAAGGAATGGGAAGGAATTCGGCCATGGTGTTTCGGAATCTGGATGATCGGACCGGGGATCGAACATGCTTCCTGACGAATGAGAGCCCTAAGCCTCGTCACCTCGACATACGCATTACAACCGTCATCTATTACGTGGTTCTTGTAAAAAAATTCTCTTAAATTGTTCCCAGCACAAATAATTTAAACAAGTCCGCGTTTCTTAACATATAATACAAGCTCTGTCTCTTTTTTCAGTGAGGCCTTCTACAAACTTTTTTTCTCACCCGTCATTTCAAAACCATATTCATCTCGCATTTAATTTTCATCATAGTAAAGCATCACATTCTGAGTACCCAAATCTAACTTCTTCCTGCTTTTGTTAAAACATGAGCTTCTCTTCCATAAACTGTTAGCTTACACACATAAAGATTTTTCAGAATCCTTTTTTATAATGACAGGTTGCTCTTCTTTAATCAGTTTCATTTTATTATTTCTACTGTGATTTTTAAATCAGTCTACGTTTGACCATCAATCGTAATTTTACTTCTTAAATGACAGTTTTATACTTCTCCCACTGCACCTGATTCTGTTTTTATACCTAATCTCTTTTTAAAATATTTTCTGCCACACTTCACTCAATGGTTTACATTTAGTATTAATTCTGACTTCAGTATTTCGTTCATCCTTTTATGTAATGTTTCATCATACTCAAGCAATGGCCTCAAGAAGAATTGTAACACAATTCTGTTACTTATCTGGTACATTCCCTAATCATTCTTTCCAATAAATGAAGGGTTTTGAAACCTCTTCCTGCAACCTGTCCATTGGGACTACTCCATTGAGATGTTATGTCGGGTATTTACAGTTAACATCTTTAACAAGCAATTATGCCCTTACCCCATAATCATAAAGTATCTTTATTAATTTATAGTGTACTTGCACCTAATCAGCTGACTCGTCATTGATGTTAACCTAGCCAGAGTGCTCTGTATCTATTCTCAATTCTCTCCCGTTTTAGTTCCATTAAATAAATTTATGTCGTCCGCAAACAACCTAATTTCTGAGCGTAAATAATCAAAACAATCACTCATTGCAGCACTCCTATTTTTACTTCCGCTTCTTTCAGTGCTGTTTTTCCATTACAACTTTTTGATTTCAACCTTCCAAGAATTCTCAACCAGTAAAGTAACATTTTATCCATCCAGTGTGCTTCATCTTCACTATTTTAGATTCCGTAAGATATCTTGGAGAGAACCAGCGCTACCCTATCAACTTGTCCTCCCTTGCCATTTTTATTCAAAATATTTTGTACGTAGCATTCTAACTGAGATCGGTATAAATATCTTCTCCTAAATTCATGTTGCTGATTTACAATGAGATTGCATATCAAGTACTTCATCAACTTACCTATCAGTGAGGTCAAACTAATCAGCCTGTTATTTTCAAACCTATTTGTCAATTGTCTACCCTGAATCGGTAGTACTAAGGCACTTTTCCAGACCTGTGATGAGGACCAAGTTTCAAAACTCGATTTAAATACTATTTCAAGTTAGGGTAATAGAAATGTAGTAAATATTCCTTACTGGTTTCCGAACACTTTTTGTTATTTATATAGTTCCCTCTTTACCAAGTGCCTTAATAAATAAGCTTCAGAAACTACTCCAAGTGTCTACTGACTTACACCATTAAGCTATTAAAATATTTAATTTAACATGAATTTTCTGATATGTCTTTTAAACAGAAGACATTTGTTCACACATTTCGGTACTCACTTCATACTGCAATTGTCTAGATGTTACTAAATTACTGTTAGGTCACGTTTTCCTTTTTTGTCTCCAAAGTTGACACCGCCAATTTTTTTTGTTTTTTTTTTGTTTTTTGTTTGTTAATAGATCTTTTGCCTTCATCTGTTTATGCACAGTCAAGGAAAGTTACGTTGTTATCCTATCTCACTGCAATGGCTGACACTTAGTCAATGATGAAAAGTTAGATGGGATAAAATTGAAGAAATTATAAATTGAGATATTTTTATATAAAACATTAGTATGAGTGCTAACGGAGTTTAAGTGCTAACGGAGATCCGCATGTTTCACATTTGTGACCAGGCGGATTTTTACGACTATAATTTCGTTTTATGAGAGCGTTATCTTTGCCATATTACAGCACGGCCGTTTTCGATGATCCCCCAATAAGGTTTCGCGACCTCACCCATTATTCAGCTAATTCAGATTCAGTAACTGCGCCAGCGAAAATCTTTCGTACCTGGCACGGCAGTGGGGAGGCAGGTCAGCTGCAGCAGATTTTTTTGTTAGCGGCATAGAGTTGTTTTTGTCACGCTTTAAGGGAACAGGGATCTTCGTTCAGCGGACAACCAAAATTACAAGGTAAAACTTTCAAATCTGAAACAACATTCTTTAAAACTTTTCTTAAATGTGATGACCCGTTTTTAGGATTCCGTACCGAGTGGAATGTGTGTATGCTCTCAGTACATTCTTTACAGTCCTCTAGCTTGTAAACGGAATAACTTGCACGATTCGAATTTGACTGTGAGTTTCCGTTGACTTTAAAACGAATATCGTATTTAAATTCTTTTATTAAATTGTGCAATCGGTGAACCTCATAAAAGTAAAAGTGGCAGATTTTTTTTTCAACTCCAGCACGTTGGTTTTGGTTTGGATTAGGATTTTTTTAGTTTCTTTTTCAGTTTTTTTTTCTTCACTGGAAGTGGCAGTCAGACAGTAGGTCATCTGCAAACAACCTAAGTTTTTGTTGTAAATCATTAATACAATCACTCATTAAAAAAAAAAAGAACAGTAATGTAGCACTTCCATTTTCATTTCCGGTTCTTGCAATACTGCTTTTCCACAATAACTTTTTGCTTCCTACCTTTCAAGAATTCCTCCGCCAAGAAAGTCACATTTTTATCCACCCAATGTTTTTTACCTTCACTACTTTAAGGCTCAGTCAATTATTGTCAACTTGTCCTTCCGTGCCACTTTCATTCAAATTATCTTGTACATGACTTAAGATAGACGGTTTTTGTTATCAGATCTATATCAAAAATAATTTGGCCTAGAAACTTAGAATTTGCCTCCAATACAAACTATATCCTGTGCGTAATTCTTACATATTACAAATTCTTACATATTAGTTCCGAGCAATGCAAGCAATTATTTTTAATTTGTAGTTATTTTTCGGTATAATTACTTCTATTGCTCTTAATTCAGCGTGGATTGAACCCTAACCAATTTAGTCCACAACCCGAAAGTTGAATGGATTCTCTCGAAAAAACGCATGGTCAGTTCTTTTCCTCAGTGGCCTACAGTTTAACGTGGAAGACTGGCGTAGCTCATATGATCAAACACAACTCTTAAAAATTCCTGGCCTCATCGGCCCCTAAATTTTGAAACCAAGTAAGTGTCTTAACCACCGAACCACTAGACTGCTATGTACTGGGCAATAAGTTAATAAATTTGATTATAACCGGAAAATTGCACCACTGGCGCTAGCCAAAGCGACGCGGCGTTGGAAATGCTCAGAGCGGGTATGTCACTTAACATGAAATCAATAATTTCCATTGAAATTTGCGGAAAACATCATGAAAACTAGTCAGGATATAGTCTTCGCGGGTTTGCATCTGGATGACGCATAAAAACTCGTATCGAAGACGTGCGCGGTCGTATTTATCTTAGTTGTACGCTGTTTCCGAAGACCGAAAGATGTACGAAGGATCAAATATTGTCAGTTTGATCAGCATGCCTACTGATCCGTTTACACTAAACTAGTCTGGCGAAAGTGTGGCTGAGTCTAATTGAACGACGACACTATACCAATGCTAAAAACGTTTTTCTATTTCCTCTTAAAGATCAGAAAAGCAAATATAATCTAACTCTGTACACCCGTAAGTTTTCAACTGTTATGGACCTCGTGTTAAGATATATTACAAGGAATCGAGCAATCCGAGCTTCTAATCACAGTGAAGGAAGCAGAATGAAGGCAATAAAAATGAGAAGATTAAGGAATGAGAAGTTTGGGTGTTCAATGAAAGCGGAGCTCTCACAGGAGAAATAAGGAAGACAAGTCTCAGATGGAATTAACGTATTAAGAGAATGGGGAACATAGAACGCGAAGAGTGATATGTGTACTAAGCAAACCTTCCAGTCCTGTAACAACTGGTTTGTAACATTTTTATATTTACTTAACTATTGTACTCAACCGACCAAGAATGCCACTAGTGTTTCCGCTACTCCTTGGACTCAGCAGTTTGTTTTGGGTCATGAATGCCTGACAATGTAATGAAAAAAAAGTGCAATAAATGATCAAATCCCGTCCTCGCCTTAATAGCCATTTAATTGCAGGATTTATGTGGTGACATTGGTTAGCAGATTCAAGCCCGACTTAACGCACGGGCGTTTATAATATTGTGTCCATCCTGTAATGTCTCTACTGTTTCGAAACCATAGAAAGATATAGGCAAAGTGTAAAAATTGACAGGCTCAATGTGGCCTTCGATAACGATCTAGCCTTGCATTCGGGAGGACGCAGGTTCGAATTCCCGTCTGGTCATACAGATTTTGGTTTTCCAAAATCACTTTATGCGAATGCCGGAACTGTCCTTTCAAAAGGCCATGGCCAAATTTCTTCCCGTTCCTTGTCCTCAGTCCTTTCCCACCTGTCAAATCGTCCATGTCGATGAGACCTAAAGCCACAAAAAAAACAAGCATTGCCTCTTTAGCCTAAAGCCTACATAATTAGATGTTCCTGCCGTGATACAAATGCACATTAGTTTCTTAAAAAAATGTGGTTTTTTTTTCTTTTCTCAAAGTAGGCCTCACTGAGCTCCTTCATTGTCCCAGTGTTTCTTTATTGACTGTTACAGATCAAGATCTTAGCCTATTAACTAATCTTTCAAAGAAACTGCTGGATTAGCTTCGAATGGGTCTAGATTTTCCGCAGATATTTGCCGCCTCTCTGCTATTGCACCTATACTAATGTGTAGGGCCCGGATTTTTCAAAAAAGCATATGCGCATATGCAAATGCATATTTTGAGGGTTAGTGCATATTTTATGGATATGTGCATATTTTAGCTTTTATTTCATCTCATAACTGAATATCCGATACTTCTGAAGAAACTGTAAAGCCTAATGTACCTGTATGTTGGACATCCTTGGCAACCGCAACAAGTAAGTTAAATTCTTGGAGTAAACAGGATTTTTTTGTACTGGCATTCACATGTAGAGAATTTTCTACCTTATCCAAACTCACACAGTGACATGTTTGGAGGTGCTGCAAATGGAAAATTTGTGTGGCGGCGACCTTCTCTACTGCCCTGAGCGGTAACATTCACGGGAAGGGCGGGTGGGGTCGGCAAAATCAAAGAATAGCTCTATTCTCCCTCAGGCGGCAAATTCTTGTTTGAGGAGACGACAGTCACAAGTATTTACCCCCACTTGGAATATTCGTTATCTAACAGTGTGTTTATTCGTGCGACAACTACCGGGAAGGCCAGCGGTTTTCTTTAATCTTTTCGGGAATATTCCCCTAATTGCGGTACGAGCCAGTTTTCCTGAGAACAGATTCCTGGCTTCCAGACCTGAGGGATTCGTACTTTTAAAGGGACGTGTACATTCCTTTCCAAAAACAGTAGCCTCTCAAAGTTTGTGTTGACAGGAGTGTTCGTGTGCTAAGATTAAGTTTCTTTAATCTGACTCCAAAAATGCCTAAAGAAAAATGCACAAGATCAGTTTTAATTAAGCAGTGGATTTCAGGCAACAGTGACTATTCTAGTGACGGTGAAGTTGTGTACTGTCAAGTATGTGAGAAGAATATAAAATGTGAGAAAAAATTTCAACTTGAACAGCATTCTAAAACAGCTGTACATCTCAGGTCAAAAGAAAAGAATAGGAACACGCAACAGCTACTTTTAACTCAGGTATCACGGTCTGTTAATACATTCTCTGCTGACCTGTGTAAGGCTTTTGTATGCAGCAATATCCCGCTGCATAAATTGAATAATCCAGATCTACGAGCATTTCTTCAAAAGTATTGTGTTAATCAAAGGATACCGGATGAATCCACCCTCAGGAAAAATTATTTGCTCTCTCTACACGATTCTGTCCTGGATTCAATTCGGTCTGACATAGGAGGGAACTGTGTCTGGATATCGGTAGATGAAACAACCGATTCATGTGGCCGATACGTAGCGAACTTTATAGTGGGCAAACTATGTCAAGAAGAACCCGGAAAACCACATTTACTTTCAACCAAAGTGTTAGAGAAAACCAACCACAGTACAATTGCAAGATTTATAAACGATTCCCTGCGACTTCTGTGACCTACTGAATCGGAGAGTGATTGTTACAAGGTGCGTGTTTTAATCACAGACGCAGCTTCATATATGTTAAAAGCTGGTCAGTCGCTTCGAGTGTTTTTCCCCAATCTGATCCATGTTACATGTTTGGCGCATGGATTACATCGCATTGCAGAAGAGATACGTTCTCTATTTCCTTCAGTTAACAAAGTAATTTCAAGTGGAAAAAAAGTGTTCCTAAAAGCACCAGCGCGTGTACAGTTTTATAAGGATCGTCTGCCTGAGGTTCCTCTTCCACCGGAACCTGTTCTCACTAGATGGGGAACTTGGTTGTCTGCAGTGCTGTTCTACCAGGAGAACTTTCATCAAGTGAAAGATGTGGTTACAAGTATTGATTATGACGATCGTGCTGCGTGTGTTCGTGAAGCAAAGTGCGCATTTGATTGTGATACTGTATATCGAGATATCAATTTCATCCATGTACACTATTCGTCACTTTCTAATGCTATTAAGGGTCTAGAAACTAGCGGTGCACCCCTTCACGAATCTATTCAGTTGCTTCACAAAACAATTTCTTCTTTAAATGCCGTCCCTGGTGAAATTGGAGAAAAAGTTAAATCTAAACTCAGCAGGGTGTTAGACTCAAACCCAGGTCTGCAAAAGATTCAATCAATTAATACGTATTTAAGTGGAACCACACAATCTTTGCCAGATGAATGTTCCGAACAGTCAGCACCATCGTACAAGTATTGCCCAATAACGTCCGTTGACGTGGAACGATCATTTTCGGCTTATAAACTAATTTTGTCTGACAACAGAAAATCTTTGACCCCTGAAAACATTGAAAAACTGTTGGTAACATATTGTGATTCATCATTTTGTAAGGAATGAAACGTGTATATCAGTGAGTTGACATAAAATAAATCATTTGATAACTGTATATTCTTTAATAGTTAGTCCATGTTCGTTAATTGTTAGTGTATATTCGTTAATTGTTAGTGTAGATTCGTTAATTGTTAGTGCATATTCTTTAATTGTTAGTGCATATTTTAGGACTTTTTTGTGCATATTTGCATGCATATATTAGATGTTTTACGTGCATATATATCCGGGCCCTACTAATGTGTAACCGTTTGAATAGACAGGAATATACGGGATATGGCAGGAGGCGTCCATGGGCCATTTTGAGTAGCCATCCCGGCATTCTCCTTGAGTGATCTGGGAAAACCATGGACAACCCAGATTAGGATGGCCGGAGCGGCTTATCGAGACCTACTGCTATCGCATTCTATTAATGACGTGAGGTGAAATAGGGGAAAGGGGGGGGGGGGGTCAACGGAAATCTCACATGATGTTTTGAAATTCTTGTAGGATGGTAGAGTTAGTAACTAAAAATCTAAAAATTACGCGAAAGTCTACTTTAAGGGGGGCATTTGGGCCAAAATCCGGCCTTGGAAGCATGAGACCTAACAAAAAATCTCACGTCATTTTAGAGGGGGAAGGTCTGACCAAATCTCACGAAGTCTCACCAGAGAGAGAGAAGGGGGGGGGGGGCTGTCCGGATAAACACCTCACGTAATTTAAGGACGCCTCCGTTTCCTCGCTCGATAAAGCCTTCCTATTCCGTTCCCTGAACGTTTGTGGAAAATCCGTTGTTCTGCCTTTACACTTGCTCATAAAAGTTTTTGCATTCAACGGGTGGAAGCCTTCTTCATGTTCAAGTACTCAAATGTTAATTCCGTTGTTATTGGAATGCCTGTTGAACTTTTAATCTGCTATCTGTCATCACTAAGTTTAATACCCTGCCAACATTTTCGTGAAGGATTGACTCCAGTAGGCTTTCCTACAATGGAGTAATATTCAAAGAACCTGACTCTACCTCGTTTAAATTCAAACGCCAACTTTTTAAGTGTGGCATAGTCAGGGTCATCACGATAAGAATTTCTTTATTGTCCATTTGACATTAAACGTACAGTTCATCCGATTTCAGCGCCTATAACAAAATGAAGCTTCTTTTCAGGTTACTATAATTTTGGATAGTCTTCTACGATGAACTAAAGAATGCCACGAACTTAGGGTCAGAGGCGGCCCTAACAAGTTTTTCAGGTGGTGCGAAATCTCATTGTGGCGCCTCAAATGTGCAATCGTTTATTCGCGATTAAGGTGGCCATGTAGACAGATTAAGGATATCATACATTTTTTTTACATCCTATTAAAATGTAAAAGTTTGATTTCTTGGATATTTGTTACTGTTTCACGTCGAAACAGCTGGGAAGCTTAGGATAAAATTTGGAATAATTTATTTAATTATTTTTTTTTTCCTGTCTCTATCCCTTCCTATCATGTGCTAACCTCTTCATTTCTACATACCCCTTACAGCCCACGTCCTTAATTATCTGCTTCATATATTCTAATCTCTGTATTCCTCTACAGTTCTTATCTTCAACTGTTCCCTCCACTAACAAATTAACCAATCCTGCATGTCTCAAAATATAACCTACCTACCTGTCTCTTCTTTCCGTAAGCTTCTTCCACAAACTTCTTTTCTCACCTATCATTTCCTAAACCCGTTCATTTCTTACTTTGTCTGTCCACTTAATTTTCAGCATTCTTCTGTAGCACCACATTTCAAATGCTTCAATTTTCTTTATTTCCAGAATTTCTAAAGTCCATGTTTCGCTACCATAAAGTGCTGTGCTCCACACAAAGAGTTTTAAAAAGTTCTTGCTAATTCCTAGATCAACATTTGAAACTAAAAGGTTTCTCTTTTTCATGAAGGCTCTTTTTTCTAGTGCTATTCTGCTTTTAACATCATTCCTGCTCCGGCCATCGGTTGTAATTTTACTTCCGAAGTAACAGAATTCACTTAATTCTCCTATTACATCCGATCCCATTTTTATATTTAATCTACTAGTATTGGTATCATTTCTGCTATATTTCATCACTTTTGTCTTGCTTTGATTTATATTCAGTCCAAAATCTTCCTTCAGTATTTTTTTCATACCATTCAGTAACTTCTCAATATCCTCAGCGCTCTCTGCTAACAAGACAATGTCGTCAGCAAATCGTAGCATAATGATTTTTTCTCCCTGAAAACTTATGCCACATCGAAATTTTTCTTTGACTTTCTTCATTGCTTCTTCTACATACAAGTTGAATATTAACGAGGATAGACTACAGCCTCGTCTCACACCCTTTTTAACTGATGCATGTCTCTCGCGATTCTCTACTTTTATTATAGCCACCTGATTCTTATATAGTTTATAGAGTATTCTTCTATCTCGATACTTTAGGCCTGACTTCTTTAAAATTTTGAACATCTTGTCCCACCTAACATTATCAAAAGCTTTTTCTAAATCAACAAATGCCATAAAAGTATCTTTGTTTTTCTTAATCCGCCCATCAAGTATTAATCTTAATGACAGAATTGCTTCCCTTGTACCGGGATTTTTCCTAAACCCAAACTGATCTTCACCTACTATCTCTTCTATCCTTCTGTATATTATTCTGGTCAATAATTTTGAAGCATGTGTTGTTAGACTAATTGTGCGATAATTCTTACATTTGTCGGCTTGTGCTTTCTTTGGAAGTGTGAGGATGATATTTTTATTAAAATCAGTTGGAATTTCTCCTGTTTCATAACTTTTTGATATCAGCTTGAATAATCTTTCGATTCCTTCCTCTCCAAGGGATTTAATAAGTTCTGCAGGGATCTCATCAATTCCAACTGCCTTATTTGCTTTCAAGTCATTCAGAGCTATATTAAATTCTGTCCTCAAAACACGATCTCCTAAGTCATCAATGTCGACATCGCCTTCCTTTTCCATTACACTATTGTTCAAGTCGTCCCCAACATACAGCTTCTCAATGTATTCCTTCCATCGGTTAGCTCTATCGTCTGAGCTTAAAAGATGTTTCCCATCGGAGCTTTAATGTTTCATACCTCTTTTCTTCATTTCTCCAAAATTCTGTTTGATCTTTCTATATGCAACATCTACTTTACCTACGACCATTTCCTTTTCTACTTCTTCACACTTTTCTTGTAGCCATTTTTCTTTTGCTATTTTGCATTTCCTATTTATTTGATTTCTAAATTGTCTGTACTGTATCGTGTGACTGGTTATAATTATAAATAACTCAGTTCTTTTGCTTTAAAAATAGATTGTTTATGTAATATACATTTCTTTGCTATAGGAGTAAATATATCAATTTTTATAAATGAATGTAATTTCTCTCGGCGTTGTTTATTTATAAACGTTTCTCGGGAAACAAGCCGAGTTATATTGTTATTAATGCACAATATTTCGGCGACTTTAATCTCCGTCGCCATCTTCAGGTGCAGTTGCAAGTCTTGAGGTCTGCCTTGAAGTCAACCTTGAGCTCAAGGTTGACTTCAAGGCAGACCTCAAGACTTGCAACTGCACCTGAAGATGGCGACGGAGTTTAAGTCGCCGAAATATTGTGCTTTAATAACAATATAACTCGGCTTGTTTCCCGAGAAACGTTTATAAATATCAATTTTTGTTTAATTTCATGGCACATAAATATGGTTTTCTTATGAAATGTTTCTGCTCTGTCACAACTGCTCTCTTCCTGCTTCATCCTGAGCATTTTTGTACCTTTCCCTCTGATCCATCAGCTCCAAAATTTCTTCTGTGATACAAGGTTTTCAGACAGCTTGTTCCCTAAAGCCTATTTTTTTTTTTTTTTTTTTTTTTTACCAGCTTTCATTATTTCGGTCTCACAGTTACTCCTTAGACCCAAGTATACCATTTCTGCAAATTTTTCTCTGGTACTAGATTGTTTCAGTTTATTCACTTCCAGTCCAATCTGCTTATACTGCTTCCATATTAGCTTGAATTTCAGCCTGCAATTCATTACTATCAAATTATGGTCAGAGTCTGTCTGCTCCTGGGTACGCTTTACAGTCTAGAACTTGATTCCTGGATCTATGTTTGACCATGATATAATCTAGCTGATATCTGCCTGTATCCCCAGGACGTTTCCAGGTGTATATTCTTCGTGCACGGTTCTTAAACAGTGTGTTTGCCACAAGAAGCTTATATCTTTCACAATATTCTAGCAACCTGCTTCCTTGCTCATTTCTTTCTCCTTGACCAAAATTTCCTACAGTATTCCCCTCTTTTCCTTCTCCCACTATCACATTCCACTATTGCTTTCCAATCACCCATGATAATTAGATTTTCTTCCCCCTTCACATATTGTATTAATTCTTCAATTTCAGCATATATTTTTTATATTTCTTCGTCATCTTCCTGTGACGTTGGCATATACACTTGTACTAATGTGGTTGGGACGGGCTTAGTTTCTAACCTCATCAAAATAATCCTGTCACTAAACTGTTCATAATAACTCACCCGTTTCCCTACTTTCTTGTTCATTACAAATCATACACCAGTGACTCCATTGACAGCTTGTGTGCTAATTATCCTGAGTTCCACAGACCAGAAATCCTGTGCGTCCTTCCATTTAATCTCACTAATCCCAACAACATCTAACTTAAGTTGTTCCATTTCCCTTTTTAAGTATTCTAACCTACCTGCCCTATTCAGACTTCTAACATTCCACGCTCCGACTCGTAGAATGTTTCTATCCATTCTGATGACTCCTTCCTGAGCAGTCCCCACCCGGAGATCCGATTGGGGGATTATTTTACCTCCGGAATATTTTACCCAGGAAGAAGCCATCATGATATATGTAATTTGAGAGGATTATATGTACTCGGGATACCCTTTGGGTCTTTAATGTAGTGGTTTCCCGTTGCCTTCTGCATCCCCATGCCGTAGATCATTTCTGATTCATCCGCCTTTAGGGGCCGTTTCCAACCCCAAGGGCAAGAGGGTGCCCTGAACCACTCCCCGCTCTTCCGCCCTCCTTTCGGAGGCCGTTGGCAAGCAGTGGGTGACTCCTTATACCGGGAGTCTTTCAGTCGCCAGAGCCTCGTCCGTGCAAACAGGGTGCACCACGTGAAGGAGAGGTTGACATTTGGTTGGAAACCCTTACACCCCAAATCTACTTTTATCCAGATGTAAAAATTAGTTTCCGTGGAATTAAAATTCGAATACCTATATGAATGCGTTATTAATTCCAATTGAGCAAAGCCGAGTTCAGAAAACAGTCTTTATATATTAATAATAACTCATCGCCAGACTCAAAAACAATAAGGCACATGAAGAAGACTCCATAACTGCAGAACTATGGAAACATGCCTCTGAAGAATAAACAGAAATCTTGGAAAAGCAAACAGAAGAAATTTGGAACCAGGAAATTGTACCCGAAGATTGGAAATTGTCTTTGATCCACCCATTGTACAGAAAAAGGCAGTAGGAAGATTGATAACAAGTACAGTGAAATTTCCTTGCATGTGGTAACCTAGAACTGCTAGAGACAAGAAAAGATCATTTACACGATATACTCTGACAACGAATAATAATTTTCATCTTTGAATAACTTGTAGTACACATCATCTTTAAATTGTTTTGTTGTGTTTATATAAACATGTGCACCTTATACGACATCGTGTCTAGTACTGTGATCAACAGTAAAAATGTATACGAAGCTAATTATTCAGTATCTCGTCAATTATGGTAAGTTTTTAACACTGTTTTCATATTTACTCTTTTCTCTCATAATAAAACTTGTTCACGACACTTACTTGAAATCATTTTTCAGCGCAGTGCGAATCCCCGTCCGGGCATCCAGATTTGGGTTTTCCATGGTTTCCCAAATCACTCCAGGCAAATGCCGGGGTGCTTCCTTCTAAAGACCATGGCCGAATCCCTTCCCATTCCTTGCCCCCCATCATTTCTCGTCCCTATAGACCTCGCTGTTAAGAGACGTTAAAACAATAATAATAATAATAATAATAATAATAAAACGAATCTCGCTTAAGGAAAATTCAAATCCAAATGTAAATACCGTAGTCACCTGAAGATGGATCCACAGGGTCCGAAATGCATTGTGTAATATAATAAAAGTTGTATTCTAGTGACTGAAGGCTGTTTCTCATTCTACCTTTGTCTAAAATATTCTCTCACTTGTCATCCTGGAGATATTAGAATCGCAAGTTGGGCACCAAATAGGCGAGTACCAAGGAGGCTTCAGAAAAAGTCGCTCAACAGCGGCATAGATCTACAATCTCAAGACGACCGTCAGATACTACACGCTCAGGTCAAAGCAATGTGTGTCATTGTTTTTGGACTTTAAGAAAGCTTACGACTTGATAGACCAGGAAGTGCTATTGAACATTCTTAATGAACTTGGATTTGACCTAAAACCATTGACTGTAATTAGGTCCACACTGACAAACACAAAATCAAAAGTTGCGTTTTTAGGATACCTATCGGATTCTTTTTGGTCACAACTGACGTCAGCAAGGTGACGGTCTGTTTCCACTACTTTTTAACTGTGTTCTCGAGAAGAGCATTCGGATCTGGCAAGCGAAATAGAAGGAAATTGACTATAACCCACTGATAATGGGAACTAAATCTAAAGGGATCACAATAGATACTCTAGCTTTTGCCGATGACATCGCTATCCTATCAAATGACTTAGAAACTGCTAGGCTCCAAAGTGATTTGCTGGAGGAAATTACTGATCAAACCGGATTACAGATATCTTTTGAATAAATGAAGTTAATTACTATTATCAAAGATGCGCTACCAAAACTTCAAACCAAATACGGAGAGATTAATCGAGTGGAAAAATTTAAGTGACATCATTATGAAAAATGGATTGGACAAAGAAGCTATTCGGGAAAGATTCGCAAACTGGAAATAGCCTAGAAAACTTCGCCAGAGGTCTACAACAAAAAATGTCTTTTACAAAATATTAAGATACGTCATTATGAAACTGTTCTGAAACCAGTAATTTTGTATGCAGCCGAAACCTTGTTTCCGAATGCCGCTAAAGTACTCTTGGGAGTATTGAAGAAAAAAGGGAGAAAAATTATTAGAGGAATTCTGGGTTACACCTTCAATAATGGCGTCCATCAAAAGAAATCCAACAAAGAAGTCTACTGCGAAATATAGAAAATCACCGAAACAATCTGCATAAGACGGGCAAAACTCGGTGGCCACCTCAAACGAATGGAGGAGAACAAAAAAAAAAAAAAAAAAAAAAAAAAAAAAAAAAAAAAAAAAAAAAAAAAAAAAAAAAAAATAAAAAAAAAAATAAATAAATAAATAAATAAATAAATAAAAATAATAATAATAATAATAATAATAATAATAATAATAATATAATAAAATAAAAAAATCTTTAATTTATTTGATTCAAAACCCAAAAGTAATGCTCTGCTTCGTAAATATTAAAAAAGACCTTCACTTGATTGGATTAGAACCGGAAGATGTTTTCAATACAGATCTTTTTCGGAAGAAGTTGATGACAAATTGAACAAGCCGAGACAAACACAGCAAAAGAAGACGCGTTACACCCTGGACAGAGGAGCGCAAACAGGCGCGCTTAAAACGAATGAAGGAGTGAAGAAAATGAAACTCGCTGCCAAATATGCAAAGGCTTAACGTGGTCCTAGTTGGCCTTGGCGAATATATATATAATAACTCAAATTTCAGAAAGTGTAGTATAGGATGGCAATGATATGAATGAGAAACAACAACTGTAAAAAAGAACACTAAATGTTTAAAAAGGTTTATTTACGCAATTATCGCGTACACAATGATCACATCACGTGTACGTCAAATTTACATAGTTTTTAGTAAAAATATTTAAAACAAACAAATGAGGAAATAAATTCTCAACTGAAAGGCCTAGATTGCCAACTTCCTCGTTTTTGCCCTTTGGCAATAATATTTTCTGTAGATAAAATTGCAAGATCTGAAAGTCTATCTTGAGTCCGATTTTACCGTAAATAAGTTTTGATAAGTTTTAACTTACGAAAATTTAGTTCTCCTCCAGTGACAGATACGTCAGAAAAATTCGAAGTGCTGTCCACACATTCGGAAATATATCCTGCCAACAATTTTGTTTCATAATTAATCTTTAATTGGTTCTGCTGAATCAAGCAACATCAAAAATAGTAGCAGCTAGAAAGTTCCTCAGCCAATTCATAACCCGACATGTCACATTTCCTCTATTAGTTAAACTCATTTCTAAATCTGCATAGTACTATTCCAATTATTACAATTCAGGAATTGTTTTGATAATGTGTAAGAACGACACTGTGTCATTAAATTTAGACATTTGTGAAAATGGAGTGACCAACGCGTTCTCAAATGTACCGATTGCATGCTAAAACACGTTTACTGTAAACAATTCTCCGGGATGTGTTGCTATCTCATTTACGGCCTTGTACTAAAAAAAAATCTCATTTTTTCTTAAGGATTTGACTGGCTTAATAAAAGGATATGTCCCAGTCTGAGAACCAATTTCTCTAGTTGTTATCAGAGCATAGGAATAACCCCGGTACTCTTTCAAATTCCGAGCTCTATCCCAGCGATTGTGAAGCGTTTCATGACTCCACTTTCATCCTGGATAGTCTTGCTTACAATATTTACTTGGAACAATGTATTATACCAAGTTCCCATTGTAACTATGAACTCAAATTGCTCCTTGATCTGGCTTCTCGGAGACACGTCCTCTGGTGTTGCAAGTGAAAAATTCGTTTCCATAAGGGCGACACGAACTGAAAGATAGTGATAACGAACTGCAGCGTGGCTAGAAACTCTATTCTCGAATGAGTTTCACAATTATTATATATATATATATATATATTTTGTTTTTGCGATAGTCCTTCTAAGTTCTTGCCTACCACTTTCCATCGCTTTGTTGATCGAGAGAATGGAAAAACTATTCTTTAAAGAAATCCGGACAAGGAAACCGATCTAATTAATGTTTTGGAGGCACCTGCTATTACCAAATTTAATGACAGCTAAATTGATTAAAAATGTTTGGGAAGTTATTGGTTCAAAATTCTGTTTTGGACACCTTTGTTTACTCCTATCATATTGGATCCAGTGTCATATCTTTGGCCTCGACAATCGATTATATCCAAATCGAACTTTTGCAAAGTGTTAATAATATACAGGCCAGTGAGTCCAGCTATCAGGTTCGAAGAGTCACTTACCGGTTTGTAACCAATGATACACTTACGCACTTTGACTTCGTCTTCATTAGTGTTAACAAAAGCAATGTTTAAGATAATTGTTCGACGTGACTGACAACAGGAGTTCAATTCAGTATGATGGAAAAGTATTTAGATGACTTAATCATAATTAAAATTTTTATTAAGAACTATAATCGTTTTGAACACATTTTCAAAAATAACATACATTAGTTTCCTTATTTAGCAATACGGTGGAGTGTCATATTTTCCTAGCAGTTGCAATATTTGCAGTTAATTACCATTATTAGTAGTATTTAGTGTTTCAGATCCAAAAGTTCTCCTGAACAAGAAATTATTGTGTATTAAGAAGAATATTTTGGACATCATTCATTCGACGATAGAAGGCAACCGTGACTTTTCGTCTTCAATTTTTATTTACAAATGCTGGTCTATTGCACTGAAGTTCTTTAGTCGAATCAACGCTTCTATACAAGTCAGCATTGTGTGCTGGCGATTTGAGGAAGTTTCGCGAGATTTTAGATGCTCTGATAAGCTCCAGTCATCAATTTTTTATTTTCACCGATAAGAGTGAGACCTTCTGTTGAATAAACAAGACTAAAAGCAATATACTTTATATGCAGATTTAGAGTAAAGAAACCATCTTCTCATATAAATTTCTTCATTTGACATTACTCTTAGAAAATGCGTATTTGAAAAAAAGACGTCTCTGATATTTTCGTTGCTCGAGTAATTATTTCAGCTCAGACTGCAGGGTCAATGAGCGACCATTTTGAAATATTATCATAATTTGTACTATGAGAAGGCGACGGTGGTGGTATGGATGCTATACCCCATTTTAAAGTGTAGACGACTTTGCGGCCATAGCTAAATCTTTATGTTCTGGCTGCTCTGTATCATCATGAGCCTCGTCTGAAGAACATAAGTTTTCTCTCGTCACGTGTTGAACTACTTTGGATGACGAGTCTGATAAAGTCACAAATCTAAAAAAAATGGAAAGTAATTTTGAAGCGTCCTCAGTTTCACTTTGATTTATTATTATTATTAAAAGAGGTAGGGACATGTCTTGTCAGTAAAAGACACATTACATTTTGTAAATATTTACGCTACCAACTTTAACTGCAATTACCATAGTAATAGATAAGTTGATTGAATCTCGCCTCATGCACCCACTTGGAAATGACTGTGCCGGATCTAGAGACAGGCGAACCGGGGTGTTTACCATGAGCGTCAAAATCATGTTTAAAGTGGCAGTACCTAAATGACAAATTCGTGGGCGGTGACTTTCTTTCTTAGCTCTGTTGCCCTCAGCGGCAACCTTAGGGGGCGGAAAATGAACGAACAGCTTTAAACTGCTGTGGGCGGCAAATTCATATTTAGAGGGCAGCATTCGCAGGTCTTAGCTCATGCACGGATAGTTGGTAGATTTGCCACTGGTGCATGAACTACAAAACTACAGCCGAAAAGGCAGGATACATGTAATTTATTTTTCATTTTTTGCGCAGACGATCCCTTGCTGCATTTTCGGCGCCCCCCATTACGACAGCGCCCGGTGCGGTCGCACCGTTCGCACCACCCTAGGGCCGCCCCTGCTTAGGGTAGGCACTAGAAATCCACAAAAGAGGCGAATGCGCGATAAATTGAAACTTTTGTCAATATTGAGATGAACACTTCTTCGGTGGTCTTCAGGCATGCAAAGTGTAACGATTTGTGATTGAAAACACCATCTGTTAACAACTTTTTTCAATTCATATAAGCACAGACGCGTTTCGTCCTTATGGTATGGGGTCAGTGAGAATTATGGAAGAGTTACATGTTGCACTATGTATAACCCGATCTGTTGTGGTTAAGCATTGTTCCCATTATTTTTGTAGAGGTCACTATTTATTGAAATGGTTGCAATAAACAGTGTTGTAGTAACCTCCACAAAAATAATAGGAGCAATGGTTTACCACAGCTGCAGATTGGTTATACATATTGCAAACAGAACTGTTGCCGACCAACATGTAACTGTTTATACCAAAATTCTTACCGCGGGACGGTGTCCAATAAGTGCGAAACGTTGCTATCCGATGGTAGTTTGATTCACAAATGTGTACAAGCAACTGCGGAAGAACGGCCAGTAAACAAAAGTGTAATGACCTCATTATCTAGGTGGTTGCTTCGAGAATCCGCTAATTCATTGCCTAACGCCTCAAACATAAGTAATAAGAGGTATAAAAGCATTTCCATCCGAAGCACAGATCATGTTTATTGACCTAGTACAAAAAGAATAATTGAGAATCTTAAGACTACACTGATTTATTAGCTATCTTAGTTGTGAGTACACAGTATATACCAATATTTATTGTTCAAGCGCGCTAAGTAACAAAAATAGAACTGGTATTTGTAATTTTGTAAAACGCAGTGTACAAAATGGTTTCTATTTGATTTCAGTTTTCTTGAAAGTAGCTTACATTGACGATGTCCTGTACTCGATACGGAATAGATGGAGCTAAAGCTTCATGTTCTTTTCGACGAGCCTCACTGAAATAGAGATCAGAGGCAAACTCCCACCGCTTTACCCCTTGAGAAGAAACTATTCATTGCTAATTTGACTTTGACTATGAAACATTTTCGACTTCATTGTGATTTGAATTACTCGCTCTACTTTCTCCCTAAAGTCAGTTACCAGGGATCCAATGTGTTGGATATATTGAAAGATATTCCTCAACTCAAGACTATTCGCTCAGCCTTGTTGTGTTCAGTTTTATTTTTACGGAGTCAATTCCGCTTTCCACTTTACTGATTCTCGGCTTTTTCAAAGGTTTCGCGTAAATATTTTGTTTTACCTCAGAGAACCGTTTCACTTTCTTCTGTGTTTTGATCTTACAATAACAGATCACGCCGGCAGTGCTCAAAACCTCGTTTACATAGGCGTAAAATTAAAGTTTCCATCGACCAATAGGTCACTGACATTTCTCAAATAATTATTAGGTGCTCTGATCGTAGAGTCCTGTAGGCTATGTTAGGCATTCTACTCCATAATCTCGGAACTAGAATGGAGCATTAGGCAGTTCTGCTTCTCTACCTCCAGAGAACTCCAGTTGGTTGAAATTAACGGCGGATGGAATCTTGAAACGTCACAAGAAGGCAACACTTTGAGACGGCTGTAAGTCCTAGAGGTTTTTATCGGCGTTAATTTTCATTTGATATCAGACTGACCTGCCGGATTTTTAACTAGTGGGAGGGGGGAAATAGCGTCATTCAGTTCTAGGTAAGTCGTTCACGATCCGCAGCTTCTTTATTGCAGTTTTCAAATTACAGAAGAATTCTAGAATTTAACATTCTCAGCATTATTACTGTTTTTCCATCCTACTTCCTAAACGCTGGCGGCTGAAGCATCACCCGTTTTGGTGCACGTTGCTGGAAAAGCTATCTTTGTTTCAACCCTTCTCGCCGAATTAGAACTTTGCATCCAGTCTGGTGGATGTGTGGTAAGGCTCAGGCCTGACATTCGGGAGGACGATAAATCGAATCCCCGTTCTATCATTCATATTTCGGCTACCCTTGGTTTCTAGAAATCGCTACAGGCGAATGCCAGCGAGATTCCTTCAGAAGGCAACGGCCGCATTCATTCTCCCCCTTGTCCACAGTTGTTTATCGCATGTATTTCTAACAGGCGTAAGTAGTGTGAATTTGGGGGAGTGATCTCACAAAGGATGCCGCCCTATTGTTCTAATTGGATACATTGTATCACTCTATTGTTCTATTGTTTTCTCCCCTCCCACCTGTCAATCATTATCACACCTATTGATCTATTGTTATGCTAATTAGGCCCCTTGACTTTAGGCCACTTCGCTAACCGCATTTTCACCCCTCATTTTCACACCTATTGTCCTTGACCACGCCCCCTTAACCAACCCACCCTCCCCTCCCCTCCCTCACCTTCACTAACCTCAGTTTCACATACATTCCCCAATCTTAGCACCAGCTGCCGATTCTAATTCACTTGTTTGAACACCTGCCTTTTCCCCTCACCCCTCCCCTTCAATAACTTCAGTTTCATCTCCCTCCTTGGGTGCACTCAAGCGTCACAAATCTGATCACTTAACCTATCATTCACCAACCCACAAGGTATATAGCGAAAGCAGCAGAAAGAAAAAAAATCGGTGTTTGACGGACACCATTTCCTCATTCGACTCTAATAAAATACGATTTAAGCCAAATTCCAATCATGAATCTTTCTTAAGTTATGAATTAATGTCTTTAAACGCGCCACGAAACAAGTCTCTCAATTTTTATCTCTGGCGCAAGGTGTATAGTGAAAGAAAAAAAAAAATCTCTGTATGACGGACACCATTTCCTCATTCGCCTCTATATATGGACGGAAATAAAATATACTCTATATTGAGTGCTTAATAAAATACGATTTAAACCAATCATGTTTTCTTCTCAAGTTATGAATTAATGTCTTTAAAAGCGCCACGCAACACATCTCTGAAAGCTCATTTCATGTAATATTAAACATTTAATTTCTACTCCAACCCTACTTGGTACGAAAATTAAATTTATATCGCGATGATTCTAAAAAAAAAATAAGCTTTCCAATTTACCAATATTATTTTTTTAAAACTGATATTTTCGTTAGCTGACCAGAAATTTTGGTCGCTGAGTCAGGCGCCCTTCCCTATTCAGATTCAAGGGTCCATACACACACAATACCCTCTTGTCCTCGCCTCTCGACCCAAGACGCAAGTTAATTTCACATAATATTAAGCATGTCATTTCTACTCCAATGCTCACAGCTTCAATTGATATTCCAGCAGCCTCCTATTCACGAATAAAAAAACCTGACTTATGCGAGCGAGTGTTCTTACATATAACGCCATTATGCCGCAAATGTACAGCAGATGTTTTATGAACCGCATTTGGTCGGTCCGCGTCTATAAAAGTAAGCGATTGAATTTGTACACTCACCTCAATGGCAGCCGTTTTGTGGGGATCAGTAAGGCACAATTGCTTTTTACAGTTCCAAATCTAACGCTTATGACAATCATGTATGAATCAACGATGCCCCCTCTGGTGAACCTAACATTCTATTGCTAAGCCACATGCTCCCTTCCGAAGCAGCACTGAATTGTTATATTGTTAGGTCAAGTGATCCCTGTAAACGTCATCTCGCTCACCGCACCAGGGACTGCTTCCTTGTATTGTCATATTGTTAGATCAAGTGGTCCCTACTAAACTCATCTCGTCCACCGCACCAGGGACTGCTTCCATGTATTGTCATATTGTTAGATCAAGTGGTCCCTCTAAACGTCATCTCGTCCACCGCACCAGAGACTGCTTCCTTGTATTGTCATATTGTTAGATCAAGTGGTCCCTCTAAACGTCATCTCGTCCACCGCACCAGGGACTGCTTCCTTGTATTGTCATATTGTTAGATGAAGTGAGTCCCTCTAAACTCATCTCGTCCACCGCACCAGGGACTGCTTCCTTGTATTGTCATATTGTTAGATGAAGTGGTCCCTACTAAACGTCATCTCGTCCACCGCACCAGGGACTGCTTCCATGTATTGTAATATTGTTAGGTCAAGTGATGCCTGTAAACGTCATCTCGGTCACCGAACCAGGGGTCTGCTTCCTTGTATTGTCCTATTGATAGACCTCTTAACCGTCACATGCATTCCCCCACACCATGTATGAAGCCGCGCGCAACGGTCTTTGATTGAATTCATTCTACATTTAATACTATGAATCTATTATGAGACTGCCTACAGTTTGAGTTGAGAGTTCTCTGGTCATACTAATGTAATGCGAGGAAAACTTAGTGTCGAACAGTAAAGTAACTCAAATTCATTTCAAAGTTGAGCATTATTGCAGCGTACAGGCAAGAAAGAATGAGAGTCATATTGTCATTTTGTATGGTATGGACTGCTATTAAATACTTATGCAAACTGTTTCCGGTAGTGAACAGTGTTTGAAGTGTGCAGTGTCACAGCTGTGAACGATGCCTGGAGAAAAACGATTCATGAACATGTTTGACAAGTATTATAGATAGTAATACCAAACCTTATTTGAAGTTGACCGACATCTGATTATACTGCAGTTGTTGTATACAACGTTTACAAACCCTTGCAGGTGCGTAATGTAGGGTATTAAAGTTTTTATGAGTAATTTTGCTTTAGATACCATCCTTAATTACAGTTCATGCATGAGACAGTCTGCGTAATCTTTTGTTTTAGCCCGAATCAAAAACCATAAAAATTTATTTCACTCAAAATTTAGCTTGAGAATAAAATCTAAGCATTTAGATATTAGATAAACAAAACAATATTGGAATAAATGCGAGTTGGCGTTTCAATGACATCAGTTGCGTATTTCTTTCTTATGGCTTTACACAGCCACGACGTCGAGGTCATTAGATGGAGAAAAAGCAACAGCAAAGAATTCGACAGTGACTTTTTTAAACGAGCCATCCCCGCCATTGCCTGGAGTGATTTGGAGAATTCGTGGAAAAACCCAAAATTTGGATAGCTGGAGATGTATATTCCATCGTGAGTGAAGATCATTTCAGTAAACCTCATACTATCAAACTAGGTAAAACTCAATTCTAACACACAATAGAGCTATGATTTATTTACATGATTCTGATAATCACTGGAATATCGAAAGTAAACTTACTACAAACAGTTGTACACAAAAAAAATTTGATATCGCCAGTACAACAAATATGTTGACGAGGTGCCCCTCCAGCATCAGATTTGTAATGCAGTCGTGAACGCCTCCCCACCTCCGCCCCCCTACCCCCCGCCGAAACTCGTATATATAGACGCGACGGTTGGGATAGGCCATCTTCACTGTGATCGTTGATTTTTGCTCACTGTGCTTCTTGAGAGATATATTCATCACAAATTCTTGCTGACGAATTTCGGTAAGCATACATGTTATAAGTTATAAACTTTTTAATGTGTGTTTATTTTTTTAATTTCATATACCCACTGGTATTTAATATTATCCTATCATGTGTGTTAAATTATCAGTATATTTGACGCTCGTGTTAAAAATAGTGATATGTGCTTTGTATATTTATTGCACACACATATACATTTCATACTGTTGATATATTTATTCACTGTTGTAGGTGCTAAATTAAAAAATGTCCAACGTCGCGTTGCCGCATATTGAACTTCAGTCACTCGGTGAAAGTGCAATGACGATGATAATAGGCAATCTGTGCCACGCGTCTGATGTCTATTTAGTGAACTTTCCTCATGTATTGAAGAATAACCTGGCTCAAAATTTCATCACATTTTAATGGGACCATTACCTAAAAACTAAGGAATTTAATCCATATGTTTTTATAAACCTACATGGTGTTAGCATAACGTTGCATGAGCGGATTAATGGAATGCTGGATTCGATGGACAGACTGACGTGTGAAGCATTTGCAACATTTAGCTATGATTATATAGTGTTTTTTATGTATAAACAGTGCAACAACAGTGGAAACATTTTCACAATTGCACCCAAATACTATAAAATAAAAAAATATTATAACTGGTAATTATGTGAATATTTGCGAAGTGTGTCTAGGACGACTGAATTATCAGGTTCTCGTTAAACGTGACCTGTCTGAACATATATTCGACATGCTCAATGTTGAGTATATAGAGGAGGACGAATTCCGGGTGGTCGGTGGTACAATACCATCCCACTTATTCTGTATCACAAGTCTTTGGTGTGGGGAACGTACAAACAGGGGGCTATACATACACCAAAACATCCCCCATGCTGAAGCACAATAGGTATTTTAATAAACTCAAGTTTGATGTATGTTTTTCTAGTTATTAAAAATGTAAGTTGTCTTTTGTATATTCACCATTATAATGCAAGTTTCATGTATGTTTTTTTCCAGTTAATAAAAATGTTAGTTGTCATTTGTATATTCTCCATTATAACGTAAGTTTCATGTTTGTTTTTCCAGTTCGTAAAAAATGTTAGTTGTCTTATGTATATTCAAACGTTGTTCGTGGCACGAATAAAAATCACTATATTGAAATTTCATTTTTGTTTTGTATTAAATATACCCTATCATATAACCTCTGTGTCCTGGTGTGAAAAAAAATCATGACATATTATTTATAATTACATGTAATATTATGGGGTTTCCCCTGGTTTTCCGGCTCCCAAGTAAGTACACAACAGTTGCCGTATGTCTAGTCGTTCTGCTGATGACGGCACATTGGGTCTGGTTGTACAAGAAGTATTGGCACTTATCGCGCAGAGGCTAATATCTCTTGAAACTAAATAAAACTTGCACCAACCTTAGATGAAAAAATTGTCCAATATACGTCACAAGGACTCTGAGATTATGGCAATTCGGTAAAATCTTTATTGTCACTTTTCGGGGGGAAATGTTTAAGCATAAAGATGTAATTTTTAATATATATATAAGGCTATATTATATGAGACACTCCCAATTTTATTTTATCTTGCTATTAAGACCATGATACAGTAACTAAACAATGGGCAAGTGCTATTTGATGCTCTAAAGACCAAAAAATAAAATTATTTCATTGTTATTTTAAGGTTCCGGTAATTCGAAACAAAGTTATTTATTCTTGAGACACTAGTAGTCACCTCTCGTGTTACTTTTCATGCAAAACTTCAGTTTCTAATTTTCCTCTTGTCCAAATCTATCTATAAAACGAAAACCGGAAATATTTGTCGTATAAAAACTCGGAATCTACGGAGCAGATTTCGATGGGGTTTTCACCGTTTTAAAGCTTAGAATCTTAATTCACTTGTCTGGCATGTCTTATGTTTCAACGTCAAATAATGTAGGAGCATTAAATGAAATTCTGAACGTATGGTGAGGAATATCACAGGAGGAACCACTAGATGCCGCATTCATCGCACTAAACACACAACTACAATATAATATCTCTGACCATAGCCTTTAATGAGTAATTTACAATAATAACCATTTTTTCACACTCCACACTGAACAAAACTTGAAATATTACTTCCTTTAATACGGGGTGTTTAGTTTTTAAACGCCATCGATGGCCGTATTCAATGCGAGGAATTAAGAACGAAAAATCAGTAGAAATTTTCTTTGCCCCCAATGTCTGACAATGTCTTTGACCATCAGCTTTAGTATTTGTCTCTGATATCAATGTTATTAAGAGCAATTATTTACGATAATTTTCTGGATAATTACGTTGAATCATACAGGTAAAACTAATACTAAAATTTCTCTGGCGTTTAAGTTTGGATTCAGTTATTCACATTAACCAACGCTTAACTGTTGATTGTGTTTTTCAGTATTGGAGTTTCTATATTTGCATAAAAGACTGGATCTGTATAGCTAAAATTTCTGGCGCTTGGAGCTTACAGATTAATTTCGTTCGCAGTAATTAATTCGTACGTTGATGGGGTTTTTTTTATCATCTGAAGTTTGTATTGAACCTTTAGTGTTAGGAATAATAACGGCATCAGGTGTTTGGTGCTGATAGATTCATTCCGTTCGCAGTAATTAATACGTACGCTGATTTTTTTTATAAGTAGAAGTTTGTATTAAAACTTTAGTGTTGAAAATAATAACGACTTAGGACAACTGAACATTTTTTGGTATTAGGCTGCGCTATACGCGCGTGTTTCTCACGTAATCTAGGTTTTATTCATTTTATATTTTAAAGCGTTGTTTAGTAATGCAATGGTTTTTAACACCAACAGAAGTGTGGGTTAAGGCCTTACTGTTGGAAAGTAACCCATTGACAATTGAGTGCTTATTGGCATTCTGCGCTATACACTTCAGTTTCTTACATAACCTAGCTTTTATTCGTATTATAATGTATTGCACTGTTCAGTATAGCAGTTTCTACGTCCACCGTGACGGCGTAATTTGATGATGAATTCTTATATAACTGAGTGAGACAGATAGTAAAAACAAATTATGAATCTCGCTTAGTTCTGGAGATATCGAATATCAAAAATTATTTATAGATATGTTTTTTTTCCTTTTCATGAGGATTTTCTTTTGCTTCAAACTGCGTTTCAACTTGACCAACCGCTAGAAAGAAATCAAAACACCCTTTGTACTTATCCAACGTGTAGTGCCTTGTGACTATGTCGAAAATTTTTCTGGTCCAGGTTGCGATTCAAACTAACCACCTATGTTTAGAGATTCAGTATCTCAAGAACAAAGAAAGATAACCCAATATTTTACTACTCTCTTTCAATGTCTCGTCAGGTTAGATAAGAATACATCGTCGATTTGGCTTATTCGAATTTTTTTTCACGTCCAGGTCGCATTTCAATCTAACCATGTCAGTTGTGAGATAACATTTAACGAGACGTGTAATCGAGATATATAAAAAAAAATCTTAAATTTTCATTTTTCTTGTGGTATTACATAGGAATCCTCATGGAATTGCAACGTTGTAATTAATATGTACGCTAATGGTTTTATATTATTAGAAGTATGTATTAAACCTTTAATGTTGAGAATAATAACGGCTTAGGACAACTGAAATTTTTTGGTATTTATGCTGATGGTTTTTTTTTTAAATATTACGCTGCTATATCTGATGTAATCTATCTTTTATTGATTTTATATTTTATAGCGTTGTTTATTAATGCAATGGCTTTTAACAGTATTTATTAATTTCATAATTTATTCAGTTGTTTACTAGTGTGGTTATTACGTCAACTGTTGCGCCGCAATTTGATGATGAATTCTTATATAACTCAATGAGACAGATAGAAAGTAAAAAAGTAAACATCTCGCTTAGCTCTAGACATATCGAAAGCCAAAAATTATTTATAGGTATAGATTCTTTCCCTTTGACAACGATTTTCTTCTCAACTTGACCACAAGTGCTAGAAAGAGGGGATTCTATCATTACCGTGGCGCCACGATATGATGATTGATTCTTATAGAACTCGACAAAACAAATCGAAAATAAAGAATAAAGTTTTTTGATATCTCGCTTGGTTCTCGAGATATCGTATCTCAAAATTGACGTAGTTAGGTTGAAATACGGCCTGGACCAGAAGAAAAATTTCGCTATAGTCAAATTTGATGATGAATTCTTACGTAACTCGATGAGAAAATATGGAAAATAAAGAATAAAGTTTTTTGATATCTCGCGTAGTTCTCGAGATATTGTATCTCAAAAGTGATGAGGTTAGGGTGAGATCCGGCCTGGAACAAAAAAAATTTTTTTTCACCAAAACCACCATATCTACATGGTGGAAATGCAATATAGGTGTTTTATTTTCTTCCTAGTGATTGTTGTTAGGTTGAAATTCGGCCTGGACCAGAAGAAAAAACATCAAAAGCAGAAGGAACTATACCTATGGCTGATTTTTAACATGCTATATCTCAAAAACCAAGTGAGATATCAAAAAATTTTATTCTTTACTTTCGATTTATTTCGTCGAGTTCTGCAAGAATTCATCATCAGATTTTGGCGCCACGGTAATGATAGAACTGCCTAGAAAGAAAACAAAACTCTCATTGTACATGTCCAGCGTGTAGTACTTTGTGACTTTGGGATTTTTCTGGTCCAGGTTACGTTTCAAACTGTCAACCTCAATATAGAGATACCATATCCCAAGGACAAAACAATATTTTACATTTCACTTTCAATGTGTCTCATCAAGTTAGATAAAAGAAGTGGTTTAACGAGAAGTGTAAACAATATATATATAAAATCTTCAGTTTTGATTTGTCTTGTGGTGTTACATAAGAATACATCACCAAATTGCAACGCGACAGTTGAAAGATTTTCCTTAAAAAGAGTATTCAAATTCAACGAATAGTGTTTTAGTACTAAATCGACATTTTCCTTGTGAAGAAAGTTTAAATGCAACATTTGTGAGATACAAAAACTTAACTCAAACGGCAAAAATACTCTGTTAGGCGAAAAAGGGTGTGTGGAGAAATTGCTACAGGGGCGTAGGCTCTATCGCAATTAAATGAAACTATAAAGCGAGCTTGATGGTTGAACGGTAACGCTCAAGCCTTAAACTCGTGATCACCTGAATTCAAATCCCCGTCCGGCCATCCATTTTTCGATTTTACATGGTTTCACAAGCAAAATACCCACGATGTGACGCATACCTCTTGGGCCCGTAGCTAAACATTAAATTTTTCCTTACTTTCTGACATAATCTAGCTTTCAGTCGTATTATAATCTATTTGACTTCTCGATATATCGAATGTCAGACAAAAATATCTGGCGTTTGGAGCTAAAAGTGGATTCATTGTGTTCATAATAATTAATGCGTAGGCTGATGGCTTTTAATAGAAATAGAACATTGTATTTAGTGTTGCAAATAAAAACAGTTTAGGACAACAAAGCAGCTTTTCTTCATTTTATAATTTATTGCGTTGTTTTGTAATGCAGTTTCTATGATAACCATGGTGCCATAGTCTGTAAATCCCTGAAATAAATCGAAGAAAATAATTTTTTTTTTTATTTCTCGCTTATTTCTGAATAACTGATATACAACTGTGAATACCTGATATTCAACTATACAGGTACGAAATAGAATTTAATTTTGAGCTGAGCTACAGTGCAAGATGAAGTAACATAATGAGAATTTTTTTTTTTTAACTCCAGCGGCAGATGAGCCAGCACATTCAGACACATTTAATGTTTGACGCTACAAAAACACGTTCAAAATCGATTCGGCAGTTTTCAGATAATGCTTGATTATTCTTAAAGTAAAGGTGCCGTAATGGCTTAAGATATACGTAAAATTTTAATTTTGAACCCAAACTTTCAAATTCTGAAAATCCACTCAAAATATTTATTTTTTACGTAATGCCGGAATATACAGATACATTCCAGATACATTTTTATGTATGCGGTATGTAATAATGTGCGTAATGTTTCGATTTTCGAGCAGCAACATTGGCAAATGTAATTAGGTTGAAATGTAACCTGGACTAAAATGAACTGACATTTCGTATCAAATCACCCAAGCCTCCCCGTTCTTGGAAGTGTGCTGTTAAATCACTGGTTAGTTTATACCGGAAATGGCCGGTACGAAATCAGTAAAACTTGGTGAGCATGAATCTGTTCAGACGAATAAAAATAGTGTATGGATAAATCAAATTAAACCCACTTCTTTCTTGGTAAGTTGGGGATGAATCTAGGTATGCATTAATTCCGGAAATTGAAGGGCCAAATTTTATGAAACTTGGAACATGTTACTCATTACATGAATAAAAACAGTATATGGGTAAATCAACAACTAAACCGAGCAACGCCGGGACCTCTGCTAGTTGGAGTATAAAATCTAATGGTTTTGAATCTGATGACCCACCACTCCTTATTACTATGTAAGAAATATAAATTAAATATTGTTGTGAGAGAAATCGTGTACAATGAATACGAAATAAAAATCTTGATTTGAGTTGAATGATAGTAACCACTGAATCCATAAAAGAAGTGTGTGAATGTGCTACCAAAATTCTTCAAACGGAGCGTTGTGGGGAGCGGCAACGCTCTGGCTTCGCATTCCGATGGACGTGGGTTCAAATCCCCGTCCGGTCATCCAAATTTTGGGTTCCCTAAATCACTCTCGACGAATACCGGAATGCTTCCTTCAAAAAGGCATAGCCTAATTCCGTTCCTTGCCAACAGCCCCTTCCCGCCTCTAAGGGGGAAGGGGCATGCATTCATGCATTCGCCTGGAGTGATTTGAGGAAAACCGAAACGTGTTTGTTAATAAAACACGGAGGCAACCACAAAAACTTCTTTCTTGCCGCAACGTCTAATTTCCTTCTTCCATGATGCCTCATCATAAATTGCAATGCTCCATACATACAATTTGAAAATATTGGTATTTTTACTAAGCCACTGGTGGATCGCATAACCCACTTGCACAGCCTATCTGCTATCGGTTTGATATTACCAAATGTTCGGTAGTTGTAAATTTCACAACTTAAGCAAAGAAAGTGACGTTGCGTACAAAAAATTTAAAAAAGAATTGTTGTGGTGCCAGAAACTTATATAAAATCTAACTGTGACCAAATATATTACTTATAACTGCCTCAGTCATTTCAGCGCTCGTAAAAAAATTAGTTCCCCAATGCAACTACCAAAGATACCAAAACAATTCATGTATGTATTTTGTATCTCAGAAACGGCTCTCACAATTTGGATGAAATTTTCATTAATATCTTGTATTACTTACAAGAATGAATATAGTTAGGAAAGAGAAGGGGCTAATTTTTTTGACACGAAAGGAAAAAATGGTCAAATGACACAGGAAATGTATTAGACCACCTTAATTTAGTGAAATATGCGACCTACGCAAACCAGTTCGACAAGAAGATTTCTACCACAGTAAGCGTTGAATTTTACTTTGACCCTGGAGGAGGTGCACAATATATTTACTTCTCACAGTTGTTTTCAGTATTTTATACTTCAGAATGCTTAGCTGGAACTAAACAGAGCATGCAGAAGATGACGACATCACAAGTTTCATTAAACAATATGTTAACAGCACGACCCTCCACAAGATCGAAACATAATGGCACCAGTATACTAGAAAATATATTCAACATAACTGGAAAATATAAATTAATCTTTATTCAGTTGGAGCATAAAACAAATTATTTAAATGAGGTTATCCGCAACTAAAGTCTCCATACTATTTAGAGCACTGACGTTATATCCGGTGGTTTAAATATTCCGAGAAGAATGTAATTCTTGTTATTTTACTATTTTCTTTCATTGAAATGATATTGATGCAGAACAGAGAAAGGTTAATATTTGTACTATAGCTTTACACGATACTACAAAGTGTACGATACTACATAGGTAGGCAGATCTTATGTTAAAGTCAGGTCAGTGAAGAATGTTAAAGTGTTTGTTAAAGTAGGTTAGAGTAAATTCAGGTTAGGTTAATTCAACGAACCCTAGGTGTACTGTGAGGTTGTAATACTGAGTTAGGTCACTACAACAAGTTGTCATATGCCATTCTCATGGTGTCACTTATACATGGAAATCCAAAAGTGCTTGCCCCCCCACCCCCTGACCGCGTACTAAGAAGACCGGTATTTTGCGCGGCCTAAGAAGACCGATATTTTGCGTGGCCTAAGAAGACCGAACCTTGCGCGCCGGTTTTCCGGGTACAACGCGATTGCATTTGCTCTACACAGCAACTGCTTACTGTGGGGTACCCCCCAAGCACTTTTAGATTTCCATGTATAATAGATTCATAGTATTAAATGTAGATTGAATACAAGCAAAGACCGTTGCGCGCAGCTTCATATTTCGTGTGGGGGAATGGATGTCACGGTTAAGCGGTATATCAATAGGACAATACAAGGAAGCAGAACCCTGGTGCGGTGACCGAGATGACTTTAGAGGGATCACTTGACCTAACAATATAACAGTACAAGGAAGCAGTCCCTGGTGCGGTGGTCGAGATGACGTTTAGTGGGGTCAGTTGACCTAACAATATAATAATACAAGGAAGCAGTGACTGGTGCGGTGAGAGAGATGACTTTAGAAGGATCACTTGACCTAACAATATAACAATGCAGTGCTGCTTCGGAGGGGAGCATGTGGCATAGCAATAGAATGTTAGGTTCCCCAGAGGGGCATCGTTGATTCATACATGATTGTCATGTGCATTAGATTTGGAACTGTATAAAGCTATTGTGCCTTACTGATCCTCACAAAACGGCTGCCGTTGAGGTGAGCATATAAATCCAATCGCTTATTTTTATAGATGCGGACCGACCAAATGCGGTTCATAAAATATCTGCTGTACATTTGCGGTGTGCATAATGGCGTTATATGTAAGAATGCTCGCTCGCGTGAGTCTGGTTTTTTATTCGTGAATAGGAGGCTGCTGAAATATCAATTGAAGCTGTGAGCATTGGAGTAGAAATGAAATACTTAATATTACGTCAAATGAACTTGCGTCTTGAGTCGAGATGGTGAGAACAAGAGGGTATTGTGTGTGTATGGACCCTTGAATCTGAATAGGGAAGGGCGCCTGGCTCAAGCACCAAAATTTCTGATTAGCTACCAAAAATATCAGTTTAAAAAAAAATATTATTGGTAAATTGGAAAGCTTATTTTTTTTAGAATCATCGCGATATAAATTATATTTTCGTACCTAGTCGGGTTGGAGTACAACTTAAATGTTTAATATTACGTGAAATGTACTTGCGTCTTGGGTCGAGAGGGTATTGTGTGCGTATGGACCCTTGAATCTGAATAGGGAAGGGCACCTGGCTCAGCGACCAAAATTTCTGATCAGCTACCGAAAATATCAGTTTTTTAAAAAAAATATTATTGGTAAATTGGACAGCTAATTTTTTTAGAATCATCGCGATATAAATTTAATTTTCGTACTTAGTAGGGTTGGAGTAGATATTAAATGTTTAATATTACATGAAATGAGCTTTCAGAGATGTTTTTCGTGGCGCGTTTAAAGACATTAATTCATAACTTGGGAAGAAAACATGATTGGTTTTAATCGTATTTTATTAAGCGCTCAATATAGAGTATATTTTATTTCCGTCCATATATGGAGTCGAATGAGGAAATGGTGTCCGTCGAACAGCGATTTTTTTCTTTCACTATACACCTTACGCCAGCTCTAAAAATTGAGAGACGTGTTTCGTGGCGTGTTTAAAGACATTAATTCATAACTTAAGAAAGAAACATGATTTGAATTTGGTTTAAATCATATTTTATTAGAGTCGAATGCCGTCATACAGCGTTTTTTTTTCCTTTCGCTATATAATTTGTGGGTTGGTGAATGATAGGTTAAGTGATCAGATTTGTTTTGACGCTTGAGTGCTCCCAAGGAGGGAGATGAAACTCTGTTTATTGAAGGGGAGGGGTGAGGGAAAAAAGGCAGGTGTTCAAACAAGTGGCCTGGCAAAAAAGCATTTTAATCGGCAGCTGGTGCTAGGGTTGGGTGGGGAAGATATGTGAAACTGAGGTAGTGAAGGAGGCTTAGGGGCGGGGAGGGAGGGGAGGGAGGGTAGTGGAAATGGGCGTGGTCAAGGACAACAGGTGTGAAACTGAGGTAAGTCAAGTGGCCTAAAGTCAAGGGGCCTAATTAGCATAATAATAGGTGTGAAAATGATTGACGGGTGGGAGGGGGGAGAGAATAGAATGATACAATGTATCCAATTAGAACAATAGGGCGGCATCCTTTGTGAGATCACTCCCCCAAATCCACACTACTGGCGTAAATAATACAGAGTAATGCCTTGTTGGATTTAATTTGAGTAATTTAACACTTTTTTTCCTAGCTTTACTCAAAATCAAGAGCTCCTTTAAATTTCCCTCGTCACATATATTTGAAAACAACGGCAGCGATGTAATCAGAGCTTTCGTAAGAAAATTGTCAAAAGAAAAGAAAAATTGAGAAAATCGTGGCCTTTATCAATGAACCAACCCATCATTTGATTGTAATCTTTTCGGAAAAAAGATGATCCGTATAGCTTATTCGGAAATGGTATTCAGGACAGTGATTGAATGTCAGGAAATCAACGTATTCTGTACTGGAACGGTAAAACGCAATTGAAATTTTAGGTCAATTTATATTCGAAACTAGCCGATTCCCGCGACTTCGTACGTGTCGATTAAGAATTTCTTTGTCAGAATTGAATATAGAAATTTGTTGGTAACAAAGGATTGGTCCCAAACAACACCGAGTCGGCATAATATGACAAGAAAGCCATCACTATATCATTCTACCGTGGAATCTGTCTCAACATATTTAAAAACAGAAAAAAACGTAGGTGAGGGGATGTGGGGGGGGGGGGGGGGTGGAGGGGTATTGACTAAGGGCAACTTTATTTCAGCTTGGTCTTTTCTTCTTTCTTCAGCATGAGCATCCGATTCTTCGGTTCTAATAAGTTTAGCTGCTCGTGCTCTGCTACACCTTAGACCAGTCAAAAAAAGAAGGCAAAATAAACTGGTGCCAGAAACATTTAAGCAGACACAAAGTAATAGGACGGAGAAAATCGTCACCTATACTAAATAGTACGTTGTTTCTCTAAACGAAATTTAACAAATTATACACTAAGATAATGCGCGAGAAACATAGCTTGAGCAAGCGACGTAACATTAGACTAATACACACATCCGTCTCTCTGTCACCATTCGATAGGATCTCATAACTTTGTGACTACTACCATCAATCATACCGAAAAAAATGTCCTGTGCCCTCCCTACAGATTTTCTTGTCAAATTCCGTCAATATCGGTATAGGCATTTAGTTGTAAAGATGTAACAAAAGACAGAGACTGAATTCCGCATTTATATAATTATTACTGCAGATCACACACACAGACTGTTGCAAAACACCCCTGAGGGATCAATTCAACGTAAAAAAATATACACCTACATCATTGCAAGATTGCCTACGATTTGCCTCTCATTGCATCCCTAAATATGTGATATCTACAGTTTAACATTCAATCCGAATAACCGACGGCCCAGGCGTGACTTTTACGATAAAAAAAAACAAATTTAAAAAATTTTTGCCTCCACGAAGATTTGAACCGGGGACCACGACCTAAGCAAGCTGACCGCTACACGGAAAAACGGTACAGAGACTTCCATACCCATCGCGTCTGTCTATCGCCGTTCAGTAATTTTTCGAAATTATAAGAAAACATCTATTATTTATACAGATAATTTTTCAACCAAATGTAAACAGTATTTTTATTCTTGTTTCAAAGGATAAGGGTGAAAAGTTTCCACACACACACACACACACACACACACACACACACCTTCGTTTATGCAAATAATTGTTATCTTATTACAGAAGTAATAGCTTTTCCCTTCAGCAACTTCGCAGAACGTGCATTTATACCTTTCACTCTAGCAGGATAGCACTCTCCAAGCAGTAGATAGGTCAGAGGTGCGGAGAAATAAAATTTGACAAAAAGTAAGTTTTCCGGTGGTAAAACAGTACCCTGACCTTGTTGGAGAGAGAAATTAATTTACCCAGACTAATTCTAGTCTAATTGTTTAACCACTGATATTGTTGCTATTCTCTTTTACCGATGTTGTGTTTATAATTAAACCACCGTATTTTAATATTATCCTGCAGTTCACTTGAAATGTCTGTTACCGGGAACTACAATTTGCAGTTTCAAGTCCCATGCCGATATTGCATTTACATCATCTTCACCTCTGTGGAATCTTTACCTCATTTTCACCTCTCCGAAGCTTGTTTCGTGCATGGTAGCCTAAGTATGCCGTAATCAACCTGGTATCAGGATTCCACGTTATATTAACTAGCTGAACAAAGGAAACTCATCCCAGACACCGTACGTCATTGCAATTTTTGAGACTTTAAAAGAAAAAGCTCCGTTGTTGTAGGGGCGCCAATCTGAAAATTTTGACACGAGATCTGTCGTCGATTCCCTCCTATTTCAGCTCACATTGTTCGACTACACTATAAAAGCCTGACTTCACCCGAGTCAAGCCGCCTCTTCCCCCCCCCCCCTTTCCTACCTAAACCAAAATCTTGGATCCACCATAAGCATTGTCCGGGACGACACAAACGGCTGGTTACGAATAAAGGTATGTGAGAATAGAAAAGTATTCGTAAATAAGCAAAGATTCCAATAAGATGAGATGTTTTGAACAATGTATATCCAAGGATAAAATACGAATTAATCACAATCAGGCATTTTGCTATACAGACATAACCGTCATAATATTTAAGGGGGAAAAAAACCAATACTATTTAATCCTAGTAGGTTTGAAAAATATTAATAATCTGAAAAAATTAAAAATTCAGTGTTTTCTTAAACACACAGGTAGTGTGACAAATATCTTTAACTACAGGCATTTAAGTAATAAGAAGTTTAAAATAAAATTCATTTAATGATATGTTCACAATGTAATACAAGTACGGTTTTACATCTTGAAATATTAAAAATCAGGAACTATACAGCAATTTAGACTTCTAAACCTGTTATTAAACAGAGATACTAACTTTATTACAGGTTTTGCCACCGATTTTGTTTGACACTAAGTATAACCAGGAAGTTGACAGTGGATTACAATGTTTGATGCCATTGTGGTGTAACATTGCGCCACAAATGCTTAACAAAGAACGACAATACCAGTGGTAAAAAGGACAGTGACAATATTTTAAAATACTGGAGATCCACATAATTCAGAATGCTTCCAACATCTTTCTAACCATTGTTTAGATCAAAAAGGACATCAAGTTTCATTATTATCGGCGGAATCCTGAAACTTAGTGTTAGAAAAGTTATTTTACATTAAATTCACACCTGGAATAGGTTACATTTGAAACCTAAAACCAATTTGGTTTACCTCCAGAAAAATACGAAATTGAGTTTGTAAATTTGAAAATTACACAATTTAACGCCAGAAAAAAAAATTACAAACGCGAAACTAGAAAGATGAACTATAACTGCGCTGTTTTCATAATCTCAATCATTATCTACAACGGAAAATGTTACTTTATGCAACAACTTCATTAAAAATTAGCTGTTCATGCCAAGTGGCAAGTATTTCATTAGTTCTAGGAGCTACTTTTAATACAATATTAATAAAAACAATTGTCAGCAATTTCTTCTCCGCCAGTCAGTTGCTGGGTTTGGAAGATGCAACGACCGCTGTTTCAGGTTGTACCGTTTTATCTTGGACGAAGATAAGACTCTTGAGATGGGGAAGCTCTTCCACCAGCAGAGCGCCTGCACCCACCACAAGGTCCAGGCAACATTTTGCCACTTTTAGAGAGACGCGGGCTGCCCTTTGTGCCAGATCCTTCACAGTCTGCGACGGAGAGTCTTGAAGTGAAGCAGGACCTGAAGGAAAAAGTCAAACAAATCCGAGTTAACCAAACTCTTGATACAAGAGTCAAACATTACAATATGTTCTTCCTCTAGCATTTCTGCTCCGCTGTAGACTTAATATATATCAGTAGTCAAACTGATTACACACGATTACTCTTGAGGAATCATTTTCAGTACTACATTTCCTTCCACTAACGACACAACTAACCGTAAACATATTTACCTAATAAATCCTACTAGCCATCTCCACTGTACTGAAAGAAGTCTACTTTTATTTATCTGGAGTTTTAATAGTGCTTGCAACGGCGTATTAGAAATTTCTTCAACTGTGATAGCTTATAATCAGTATTTCCTCCCTCCCTCCCTCCCTCCCCCCCCCTTCTTCCATCTCCGATACTCTTCCTCAACAGTGCCCAGAAATTAAAAATTAGGAGTTAACCATTATGGATAAATATTAAATAACTTAAGAGATTAAAAACACATTTGTTCAAGAACTACTGGAAGTTTCTCAAAATAAGATTTTACACAAGAAATCACCGCAGTTGTGATATTTGACGACTAACAACTGTCCAAAAATTCAAAAGGGGAAGCTGGGACGTCTCTTGATCCAAGAAAGATTTACATGTAAGTCCAAAAGAAACCCCATGTTAAGAAATAAATATAATTTTCTACTTTCCCTCACCCCCCTCTCCCCTTATGGCTTCACACCTCGTCAGGTCATTAGAGGCGGGATGGGACTAGGGATAAGGAACGGTATTTAATTCGGCCATGGTCTTTAAGGACGCATTCCTGCGTTCGCCTGGAGTGATTCGGGGGAAACCATAGAAAACCTAATCAGAATGCCCGAAGGGGATTCAAACTGGTGTTCTCCCGAATACGAGGCCAGAAACTGGCCTCTATTCAATTGATATTGACATACTAAACAACGCACGCTTCACGAATATTGTTTGTAACGAGTAAATAATGCGACGTCACAATTTTATGTTCTACCTAAAACTTACCACCTAAAAAAATTTGAAATATTCTCAATTTGAAAACATCCCCATTCTATAGAAATTGGTCCCCAGAAGGTGCAGGAAGTTTAAATTTGAAAATCTCTTACCCCCCCCCCCCTCCCGAAGCTAAAAATAAAATAGTTTAACAGCCGTAAACTTACCTTCAGCCTCTTCCACATCGAGATCCTTATAGAGAGCCTGGACAAACTCTTCGACAGAATCCATAGCACTATCAGCATAAGTCACAACTCCTTTAAGCTTGTCGTCGACATAAGCTTTAGCAGAATTTATTTTAGACTTTCCACCTTCCACAAAGTAATGGAACCTGCTATAGACAGGAGCAACTGCATCGCGAACCCGATCCACACCGATTCTGAAGATCTGCGGATAGTGAAAAAGAAGCATATTCAAGCAAAGTTTAAAGAAATCTGCAACCCGAAACAAAGTTCAGATGCTTACTTTGCGAGGAGGCTGCCTGATAATTGGAATCCTTTTCTCCAATGTAGAAATACCTTCGACTGCAACATTATCCGCCAGTTTGATGGGAGCTTCAAGCTTGGATAGCAGAGGTTTCACACTAGTGAATACCATTCCCGTTATTTTTTCTGCCGTGTTGAAGCCCCATTCCAGCAAAGAGTTGCTTGCTTTCACTTTGGTATACAATTCTTTACCCTTGCCGACAGCGGCTTCCACCAGAGGTATTTCTGAAAGTTTGTCTATAGTCTTCAGCGAGTATCCAGAACCCTTATCCGTTACTTCTGAGACAGCCTTGGGTAAATCCTCAGACTTCGAAACATGGGAAACCTCAGGGGCTGGGGAAACTTTAGAGACTGGAGCAGGCATAGGCATCAACTTCGAAACGTCAGTCATTTTCCTCAGCGAGATGCTCTAAAAATTAGAAATACATTACACATCAAATACCCATTGATCCAAGACCAATAAAAGACATTAGGTTAGAACTAAAAATATGCTCTATTCACTTTTCACAGGAAAAATTCGTTGAGTAAGCAGAGTGACGCCGATACTACTGGATAAATTAAAAATTCAGGTATGGTGAGAAATTCCCTCTTGTCTAACTTTGAAATTGAAAACCATGCACAACTAAGACAAACCTACACCCGGTGTAAGAAATTCTAATCCAAGAAGATAACGCATACGAAAGAATGTTTACTACACCTAAAGAGGTGTAAAAAAAAAACCTTTACGTACAGTATTGTTAATCCTTAACGTTTCTCAAAATTATTTCGGAGTTATTTCAACACATACCCCTCGGTAAGTAACTACTGCATAAACTAGTATTAACTATTAATAGTGTAGGTAACTAGTCGGAACTTTAGTATCTACCTACCCTCATTCTTTTGGAATGAATCTAACGGGACTAGCTCCACTCTTTTAGAACGAAATAGTTCCAGTTTCAATAACCTTTAAAAACAAAGCATGAACTCCTAACGATACCTAACTTAGAACATTACCACGAATCTAGCACTTCAGCACAAATTTCAGAAAGAGTAGCAAAGCCCAAAAACTAGCTTCGACCAACACCAATCGACTTACCTACAATACAGATTATAGGAGAAAGAAAAAAAATTTCCTCTACTTCACTGTTCTCACTATTGACAATTGATGATAACTTAAGTAGGAACAGCTCCGGGGTTTGCTTTTATGCATAAATGGATGGGTAACTCTGAGACAAGCCGCCAGGGGACTCCATAGGCTATCACAATATTGATATTTGCCTAAGTTTTCTTTTATTCTTATCAATTTCTTCCAATTTTTTTGGTGTATTATAAATGTATATACCTTAGAAATATATTCGTTTAAAAATAATTATAATAACACGTGCAGGAACATTTCCTGATAATCCACTTCTCCCGCAAAAGGAAAAGTTGCCCTCTTCAGTTGTCCACATGGCGTTATGTAGCGTAGTTGCCTTCGAGGGGAAAGAGATTGTTACGCGAGTGATTGCTATATGTTTTTTTTTATTTTCAGTGTGCAGTAGCTGTGAATATATTGATCCTAAACCAATCACTGTAGATTATGTAAATATAATGGGAATAGGAATAAGTAACCAGTCATACTGAAAGAAGATGTGAATTTTGAGAGTGAGAAATACTGCAATGTTATCGCGAGTATTAGTGACTAAAATTGAGGTTTACATCTTCAACTAATTTTTATAGAAATGTGTTGCCGAAACAAACTGAAGCGCTATTTAAGAATAAGTGAAGTCAGATTTTTCGATAAATATTTATTCTGATTACGTAGAGATCGTGATTTAAGTTATAAGAAAATACTGCAACATCTGGTGGTTGTGATCATAAGCCGTCTAAAAGTATTTTTACCTAGTTTGTCCTGCGACCGTATCAATAGAATAGCGATTTTTCTTTCGAGAGTATATTACTAATTAATGTATTCGTCATACTATGTGTTAATTACAGCATAACATTCGTGGACTGGTGATATTCAGCATTTGCTGAACTGAAAATCAAAATTCGCTCTTTCCTCGTGGTATTGTGAAGTTAAATTAAAAAAATCTTTATATTTTTACATGTTGATTTTGATGGTATCTAAAAATAGTATGTTTGGATAAAGGTCGTGCGATATCCTTGAATATTAGATGGTGTTTTGAGTGAAAAGTAGATCCTTTGATGTATGGTAGTTTCCAGTAAATACTTCTTGTACAGTTTTGATACAATATTGAGGGCCACGAGTGAACAAGATAGCAGTTTAGCTTATCGCCACTTGTTAATTAAAAATTCTTGTTCTCAACTGTACTCTGAGATCTTTGCATGCATTCAGTTAAATACCGTATCAAAAACTGGTATTAATCATCCAAACCTATGTTGACTTGATGCCGCTTGACGAAAATTTTCCTCCTATTGGATGATGAAAATAGCTTTCGAGACCTATTTGTAGGATGCCAACTCACTTTTGTATATACGTTGTGTACCTGCTTTCCAGCATCTCCTAAACCTCCGAAGTTTTTTCATTAAGTTTTACTCTAGAATGGTTGCATGGGAAAATTTACCTAGGGCTTTGGTGCAACTGCATTGAATTCAAGGTAGGAAGGGTGACATACTATAGACAAATAATCAGTTTTTCTTTTCCAGAAACCTAGCTTCACATTTTCAGCCGATAAGCAAGTTTCCTACAGCAGCATAGGATATTTTTTTCAAGTTATTTTAGCCTACTCTTTAATGAACGCAAGGAATACATTTCTTTTCCAAATGATTATTCATAAAATTTACTTTTTCACACAGTATAGGGTGTGTGCACAAACTACGTGGTCGGTCCAGGGGGGGGGGGGGGGGTTGACTGGAAGGCTACGCTGGGCTACGTTGGGGGAGGGGGGGGTTCCGAGCTAGGCCACGTAGCTTTCCTTTAACATTTTTCACAGTTAAAATGAGGAACAAAACCCACAACAGCATGTGAATATTTATTCCCTTCATTTAATCATCTCTTTATGTAATTTACAATAGTCTGACAGGATAAAACAGAACAAAATTTCGTTTGGAATAATAAGGGAAAAAAGCTACGTGGGGGAAGGGGGGGTTCACATGAGGCCAAAATGGAGCTACGTGGTTTATGCACGCTCTTATAGCTAGAGAACGGATAGGGTAACTGGTATTTCGTTTCTGACCCACACATTTATAACGCGCAAAAATAGACTGAGAATATATCGATTAAATCGCGGATGCACAAGCCAAAGCTGCGGTGGCAGTTTAATGGGTGCCGGTATTGTACTTCCTTTCTACCTTTTCCAACTGTGGATCACGGGAAATAATGCCTTCTTTCCGTTGCTCCCGATATTTCTTCCTCCACTGCGGTTTTTTTTCCCCATATCGTTACCGGATTTTCTCCTAAAAGTAATCAGTCCACAAATATTTTCTTTGACTTACGACCAAGATTCAAATCTCTTTCTAAAGACAGAACTTGGTGGGTGAGCGGTTAACGTTGTGGCCTCGCATTAGGGAGGACGCGGGTTGGAATCCCCGTCCGCGCATCCAGATTTTGGTTTTCCATTCCACGGTTTCCCCAAATCACTCCAGGCGAATGCCAGGATGCTTCCTTCCAGTTCCTTGTCTTCAATCCCATCCCGCTTCTAATGACATCGACGTCAACGAGGCACAAAGCAAAAAAAAAATCTCTAAAGATGTTCTATATCCATTTATACTGATATAAACAAACCCTATTGTTTAGGTATTTTTTTCGAAAAGTATTTTTCTCACTTTCTGGCTTCATCACCAGGCGTCCATAAAAACCAATTTCTAATACTCGAAAGATTTTATTTCAATAGTAATTGTTTTTTTCTAAACGTTAAAGTTTTCCTTTAGCCCGAGAACTTTTCAAATCTTTCCTTTTATTATTCCTCGGTTTACGATACTCAACCAGGAAGAATTTTCTACTGCATAATAGTTGTTCGAAAGTTTTAATTCTGGAAGGTTATATTAGAAGATAAGCCTCTGTATTCATCGAGTTAACGGCTTTATAGATAACTAAAAAATAAATTTAATTTTTCGGTATCATTTTACTTTTACGTTTTATCCATAGAGGATGGAATGCAGGCTGTAGTCAGTGGAGGTAAGAAGTTGTGAAACCTAAAAATGTAGGCTGCCGCAATTGTAGACGGAATACGGAATAGCAGCGGAAGTAAAAATTGTATATACATAAAATTAGACGTTTTTCTGCACACAGATCGGGTGTTTAATTTGGTGAGTTGCTTGTGTAATAACCAGCAGTTTGAGCTCACAAAAACATCTTATTTACAATATGAGCTAATATTTCTATTTGCTTACATTTGGGTGTTTCGGCGGTTTCCTTGAAATTTAGTGCCAGGGCAATCAGCGCATATTTCGTCAAAGATTAGTTTCAGCAACTATTAAGCGGTTCTTATAGTGACTGAAGTCAATTCGGGAAACAATTTGGTTTCTAAAGGTATTTTAATAAATGAATTTTTTTGCTATAGGAACTATTCTGATTCACGAGGATTTTATCATAGGAAGCGTATTATAACGATAATGTTTCACCGTGGCTGATGGGTGAGTCGTGGGGATGGATGTACAGTCTTTGACATTACTTGTGGCCGCTGCTGAAATATTCTATCACTCTTATTTTGCACAATCTGGCATCAATGTCATCCCAGGCAACAGGAACGCAATACTGGCTCCGCCTCCTCGCAATTTCATTGGTGGATATTTTATTCAGAGCCATCTATACTGCAGATTTTTCATTTCCTTAAGTCAATGCAGGAACCAATTGGCCAACAGGTAGGAATTAAGCTCCTCCCACTGACGATTCTTATTGGCTGAACAGTTCATCATCCCACCATTACATTTCTATAATACTTTACCAAAATTCAGATCTTGAAACGTTTCCAGAAAGTTGTAATTAACGGGATTGCATTAAAGTGAGGCAGGAAACAGGCTCAATGCTGTATATTACTACCGTTGATTAGCATAAAACTATAACGATAAGATTGTTATACTCATTTTGATAATTCCTTCGGATAATATTTCACTTAGTATACTTATTATCGTCCACCTACAAAGAGAGCAATAATTCCTCTTGTAAATTATTTCTTTCTGAAACGCGATGATCGTTCTACTGTGAAATAAATATATTGGAAACATGTGTGTAGTTTGAAAAGGGACAGATGATATGATTTCGGCGCGGCTTGAAACCCGTGTAGATTTTCGTCAGTTCTGCTGCCGCAAATCTTTCATGCTTACGTCGGCTATTAGTTACGAAACATTGGGTAGTTTCGCAGATGTTTATCTTATTTCCTGACGCAGTTAGGAAAGAATCATGGATACCTTATACTAATAAGCAATGTGCAGTTTCGGTACGCTTAAAAATAAAATACAAGTAAAGATAGATTTCTAAATTAAAAAAAAAAAATAATAAGAACTACTTGGATTTGAACTCGGAACCGCTCGCTCAGCAATCCAGAACGCTAACCATAGGACCACTGGAAGCTCGGTGCTACTTTCCTCGAATAGGCGTATACAACGCAGCGTAGGAAGACTGTTTCATTCAATCCATCTTGGAGAGAGACACTTCCGAAATAATTTCTTGTTTCTGTAGTTTCGTAGTAATAAAAATTCTACCTCATGGAACATGATTATCCCTTGGTTTGTGGACTGACCAGATATATGAGTGAAATATTATCCGAAGGAATTATCAAAATGAGTATAACAATCTTATCGTTATAGTTTTATGCTAATCAACGGTAGTAATATACAGCATTGAGCCTGTTTCCTGCCTCACTTTAATGCAATCCCGTTAATTACAACTTTCTGGAAACGTTTCAAGATCTGAATTTTGGTAAAGTATTATAGAAATGTAATGGTGGGATGATGAACTGTTCAGCCAATAAGAATCGTCAGTGGGAGGAGCTTAATTCCTACCTGTTGGCCAATTGGTTCCTGCATTGACTTAAGGAAATGAAAAATCTGCAGTATAGATGGCTCTGAATAAAATATCCACCAATGAAATTGCGAGGAGGCGGAGCCAGTATTGCGTTCCTGTTGCCTGGGATGACATTGATGCCAGATTGTGCAAAATAAGAGTGATAGAATATTTCAGCAGCGGCCACAAGTAATGTCAAAGACTGTACGTTCAATTCCCGATCCGGCGTTCCTGTTTTTTATTTTCCATGGTTTCAGAAAATCACTTCAGTTGAATGCCGGCATGATTCCTACAAAGTCCGCGGCCAAGTCCCTTCACTTTCCTTGCCCCTAATCCTCTACTAGCTCCAATGACCGCTACGAAGTCTTATTGTAAATCCCTAAAAAGTATAAGAATGTTTCGGATTAAGATCGGCTAATTCCAGATCTGGTTTTGCTACGTGTAAGTTTCTGTCGATTAGGAGTCAATCATACTATATAGCGCGGTATCTGAGAAGATAGAGGAGAAAGGGGAATGTCAAACTGAGCGTGGTGGGTGAACGGTTAACGTTCTGGCTTCGCATTCGGGAGGACGCGGGTTCGAATCCCCGTCCGGGCATCCAGATTTGGGTTCTCCATGGTTTCCCCAAATCACTCCAGGCGAATGCCAGGATGCTTCAATGAAAAAGGCCATGGCCGAATTCCTTCCCGTTCCTTGTCTCCAGTCCCATCCAACCTCTAATAACCTTAGCCGTCGACGAGGCGTAAAGTAAAAAGTAAAAAAAAAAAAAAAAAATGCCAAACGAGGTTCCGGCGCTGGGGTTTGATGGGTTTGTCGCTATCCAGTTAACTGTCAGTAGAGTCCTACACCCACATTCATTACCGTTGTGTGGAGATTTGTAATATACTTCACGCATTTGCTAAATTCTCTGGTATTATGCAACTGTGGAATTACGTACCTCCAAATATCTTGTCTGTGATGTAAATCTCGGGTGGGGTGGGACTTTCTCCACCAGCGAAATACTGGTACTGACCTTTTGAAATTTGGATTAACTACTTCCTCATAATGTCCTCTTCACGTTGTACACTCTCCTTTTCCGGAAAAGTCGCCACGAATTAAATTAAAAATGCCTAAATATGACACTGCAGCACTGCTATTAGTTACCGCCGACGCTGCGAAATCAATGATAATGTCTTGAAATGTTGGTTTAATTCTTTGTTGTAATATTTTCTTGCCGTTTTAGCTTCACTCCGTTCCAAAAAGTCGCATAAAATTAACAGATACAAAATTTTTATTCGAAATGCAGTACTATAAGGCTCACCATATTGGAATCGATATAACCAGTCAAAGATAATCGATTGTTTCCGTTGTAAACAAATGCACAGTTTGTCTCTGGTTTGCGACATGGCCTGCCGCAGAACGAATTACCCGTAAAATTTTTACTCTTGGTCCAGGCCGAATTTCAACCTAACCATGAACACTATGACAAAACGAACCTATTTAGGTTGATATGATCCCTGTACCGATAATTTTTGTCATTTTTACAGTGCTGCTAACATTTCGCGGTTGCGGAGCATCCCATATTTCGGCATTTTTAATTTAATTCGTGGTGACTTTTTCAGAAAAGGAGAGTGCTAAACGTGAAGAGGACACTATAAGGAAGCAGTTAATCCAAAGTTCAACAGGTCAGTAACAGTATTTCACTGGTGGAGAAAGTCCCACCCCACCCAAAATCTCTTCATCGACTCAAACACGTAACTCGAGTAGAGAAACAAGCACAGTGTTGCGTTTCGGCGACACCAACTACGCGACGTCTGAACTGAACGTATAAAACATCAAATTCAAAGCAACTACCTACTTGTAAGTAGTTTTTCCTACCAGGTAAAAGGAACTCCCTAAATTACTGCGAATGCATTAACACTCTGTATTTATGCGAATTAGGCATGGAAGTATCTACGTGGGGTCTTGTTGACGGAGGAACAATCTGCTGCGTCATAAACTCAATCTGAGACGAGGTTCCAAGCGTGTTTGCACTTGCGTCCCTGAGATTTATTAGTGGTCAAGGCTGCTTTGAAGCGGACGGAATAGGCAGAGTTTGACACAGTTGTAAGATCTGCGGGGAGCTTGGACTGCTAATAAATAAATGTATATATATATATATATATATATATATATATATATATATTTTAATTCCGCGAAGTAGCTTTTGTTCTGAGGTGGGGAAAAGCTCAAATTTTAAATCATATGCTATCAGTTTCATCTGTAACAGGGATTACTGGAGATCGCGATTCCGCCTGGAGTTGGCATCATAATACTGTAGTGGTCAAACACAAGACTCCGCTAGAAATTATTTCCGAAGTACATTTAAGGTTTCATGCTGGTTCAGGCTGTATTTCAACCTAATTTCTGGTTGAAAATAATGGTCCAGGCTGTATTACAACTGAATTACTGTTTGAAAATAATACGTCTATTAAAACGATATTATTTAATGTTGTAGCGGAATCGCGAATCTCCAATAGACCCTCTGTAGCATATTGAAGAGAAGTTATAGAGCTCTGTGGGTGAGTGGTAACGCTCGCGTCTAGCTTTTGCGAGAACGCCTGTTCAAATCCCTGTCAACCGTCCAGATTTCGGTTTTCCATGATTTACCGAAATTACTCAAAGCAAATATCGGAATGGTCCCTTCAAAAGGCCATTGGCGAATCATCATTCCTCTCTCTCCTCTAATGACCTATGGCATCGATGTCGACGAGGCAAAAGTAAAATGCCATTTATCAGTTTTTATCGAGTCACTACGGTGAACAAAATACACTAATCTCTACCCGGCTCACCTCTCAAAGGTCGAGTCGATGCACTTTTTTCTCGCCACTTTGAAGCGGCGGGTAAGTCGACGTGACACATTAAACCAAGGTTGGCTGTGAAACAATTCACACGAAAACAATATGAAAGTACGCATCAAGTCGATCCATGTGAACAGATGAGAGCCGCCATCGTGTCGACGGAAACCCTTCTGACTTTTTACTAAAGGTAACTAAAACTTCATAAGGAAAAGACTCGGCAGTTACAGCTGGACAGATGTTCATTCCCGCGGGGGCCGGGAGTATCGAAATGAGACGCGATCTGTCTTTCCACAACAAAAAATCATTTAAAAAGCTTATTATATGCATAATTGTTGAAATTGACTGCCGGGAATTATCTGTATGCGTATTTGAATAAATAAATAAAAAAGTTGTCCCCAGCGAGATTCGATGAGGTGACGGCGGGCTTAGGAGGCAGAGGGCTTGCTCGTTGCACCACGCGCCCCTTGAAGTCTACGTAACGTAGAAAGTATTTGAACACAACGGAACATTCCAATGTCGATTTTCTCGACAACTGTAAAGATGCGCATGTTACTGCATTGGAACTTTACACCTGATGCCATGAGCTTTTATTACGCACATGAATTGATTTTTACAATTTTCTGTCTCCTCTTGTATGTAGTACCTATTATATTTCAGTGTGTCGTAAATCCAGTCAGCATTTAGTGTACTTCAAAATTTAATGATGAAATCTGTGGTTATGCTACAGTTTTCTCTGTATGTTATCGCTCACCACCGTGTCATTCGCATCCTGCTATTGGTAATCCTTGTTACTCGATCAGGGTGTTTACCGTAATACTGGTAAGTGACTGGATCGACTTAAAAAACAACAACATGGAAACACAATAAATAATATTGTTCTGCTCGTTTAATGACACTCAGTTTAAAAGAGATTTTTTAAAAACTTTCGTGAGTGCCAAATTACTGGTATGTTAAAATCAAAGACTTTACTTTTGAATTGAGATTAGCAAGTGTATTTCTGGTTATACGTTTTTGTTATCACGTGTTTCTTTAACAATGCTTCTAGGAAACTTTTTCGCCCACTTCGAAGTTATTTCTCGTTCGCATATTACAAAATTTCTGAAAAATGGAGTAGAATTTTTCTTAAACTTTTTTTTATCCTTTGAATTTTTTGACCCATTTTGACTTTTTTTCACGCGGTATTTTTACAAAATGCAAGAGTAAAAAAAAAAAAAAAAAGAATTTCTTATTTTATGTCACATTGGAAACAAAATAAAACATTATTTTCCAAAAAACTTCTACTGAAATAACCGTCCTTTCGGTTTGTACACCCAACTATTTTAATTGTAGAGAGTCACCGCGTTTGCGTACAGTAGCAGAATTCGCAAGTTCGGGCCTCATGTAACTATGAAAGTTTTAAAACTGTTTTTGTCCTATGGTTGTGACCTCGTTCATGTCTGTGTTACGTCATCAGTCTTCGCCTACACAATACATTTTCTTAAATACGATTGCCTACTCTGGTTTTTATGTAGTCATAAGTGTTAACAGGTTTAATCCATTCCTCCACTCTGCCTTAGGGTGTGTTAATATTGTTGCTTCACAAGAGGAGCTAGTTATAGTGTCACAGATTTCGATTAGCTCAAATACGAATATAGGGGTCGCCCTCACAGTCTAACCTCCAGGGCATATCTGATTATAAGACTTAAAGAACTTATTTTCCAATGCTGGAGAATGACCCTGTTTGAAACAAAATATATTGTAAACATGTATGACACTCTTTGTAAGTGATGTGTGTAGATGAATTGGTCATCTAAAGGTGAAAGAAGAGATGATTAAATCCAGTGCCAGCCCATTCAGGCCAACTATTTCGAAAGACACCCTGGGGTTGCAAAATTTTGTCCCCAGTCGACGGGCGAATAACACGTTAAACATGTACTCCACACGAACAGTGGAGAGGGTGGAGATTTAGTCCATGATTACATATAGTGGATCGCTAACTCTCCTTGTCGGCTTTCCGAGTACAGAAAGGTCAAAATTTCTTCGATCACAGGGACTCTAAACAGCTAATCCGGTGGCAAGCTTTGGATACCATTAGTGTACCAAAGAGGCGAACTAGGGGAAAACTAACGGCTGTGAACAAAATCGTACAGTTTGTGTAGATGAAATGCTCATATGTAGTGATATCAAGAAATTGTGGATTTGTTACGTGAAGTTAAGGTAAATAGAAATTTGGAACATTAGATTTGCCGATTTTTTATTGTTAAAGAAAACTTCAGGATTACAACACTGGATCTACTGTAGCCTACACTGCTGAAATTGAAGCTCAAACAAAACTATTAAGTAGTTGGTCAATATTACAGTATTTACGGTTATACAATAATGCTCAACGCGTGTAAGCTAGATTAAGGGTCTGTGCAAAATAAAAATAGTTTGAAGTATATTGAACGCTCTTAAAAATATTACACAATCTGTGGTGATATTGCACAATATCCCGCAACCAACTGGTTACGAGATATCGATCGGCATATGTCTCCAAGGTTTCGTTTTGTACGACTACAGAAACTAGGATATTGCATGCAACTTCACAAGATTTTACCAGCTTTATGGAACGTCAATACTAATGCGTTCAAAATTAGAGATAAGCCGTATAAAACGTTGCAAAAAAAAAGAGAAACTGTTTAGATTATAGAGAAAGCTAAAACTATAAGAGAGGATAACTCGAAAAATCTTTTCTTTGAGAACAAACTGCAAAAATTAAGTGAAAAAATTTAAAATAACTCAAAAGTGGTGTGGGCAGTGATGTGATTCCTACAATGTGGTACTTTAAAGAGATGATTTTTGAGATGGTAATATAGTGAGATCATTCAGTACAATGGAACAATTCTGAGAAAAAGAGTAATAAACAAATCATGCAAGTAATCTTTTAAATTACTTTATTATTACAATCGCCAAACACTTATATTATGCAAAATTTATCAAATCAGTAGTAACAAAATTCATCTTGCCAAAAACATGTTACCCAGATTGTTAAAGTAGTCACTGTATAAATCGCCGATTATTTTGCTGCTCGCATGGATTTGTTTAAACCAAGGGTTGGTGTACTATTCTCCTCCTCTTCCTGTGATTTTAATATCAAGCTCCCTTGTTATTTCAAGTATGCTTGTCCTACATTACAATTTTTTCATTCCTAAATCTTCATCTTGGCATTTATCCCGCATTGCAGTGTATAATTACTGTAATTCATCCATTTATGCTGATCTTGACAATCTTCAGGTGGGATATTTAGTATTTGCATGTCCTCCCGCAAGGGGCTTCCTGAGTCTCCTTCGTGGTCTTTGGCCCTTCAGACTTATATCTAGTGCTGTTATAGCAATTGAAGTGTTGATGCGCATTTTTTCAGGGACCTTAGCGACACCAAATGCAGCCAGAACGTTCTTCATTCTTAAATAATTGTGTAAATACCACGCCAACGTTGTAAGTCTCGCTCTCTCAGTTCATAGGGGGATTGGTTTTTTAAATAGACCAGATTTTGAGTTTAAAATTCCGAAAGCATTTTCTACAATTCGTCATGCAAAGACATTGTTATGAAGTTTATTCTTTGTTAGTTAATCCTCCATGTTGCAAGACTTCAAGTTTTAACATTGCAAATGTTCGTCGACAAAAATAAAAGGTGAAGAATAATTACTGTTTAGTAAGATTTCCTTGGGGGAGGGGAAGGATTTGGAGATTATTGGTGTCAAAACGAAGTAAATGTCCAATTTTGGAATATTGGAGAACTCCACCATCAGATGTACGACTATTCTTCCCGACATCTACCATCAAAAACTTTGTTTGCGGTTAGTACCCCTCCAACATTACAGTATTGTAAAGTGTTAAAATAAAAGGGATGTAGAGCCAGGTGGTCTCATGAGAGCTTGTAAGATATATGTTCAAGAGAGCAAGCGTGATATGAAGTTCTAAAAGTCATGAGATACCTCCTAATGTCGTGTGGGAGCCCTTGTTGCCCATCGAAGTGCAACCCGATGTGGCATTGAATCAAGTCGTCGGAGAAATATTCAGTCATGCTTTCTCTGCAGCCGTCTCTAATTGCAAAAGTGTGCAAGAACTGACATTTCTATTGTGTTCGAGTGAATTCATGTCAGGTGATCTAGGTGGCCAAATCATACGCTGGAATTTCCTCGGGTTATTCCTTAAATCAATCATAAATGATTTTGACCCGTTGACGTGGCCCATGTTTTCCTGGAAAAGTCCATCCTTCTTTAGGAACACGAATGGCTGCAAATTGTTTCTTGGTAGCTGCATTTCTAGTGAATTGCCGGTTCAGTTTGACATTAGGTACCAGTCCAAGCCGTGCAAACACAGCCCATACCAGGATGGAGCGACCATCAGCTTCCTGACAACCTGGATCCATAGCCTCGTGGGTCTGCGCCAAAGTCAAAACCTACCTTCAGCTCATATAACTGGAATCTTGACTCATCTGATCACGCAACTTTATTCCAGTCATTTAGGATCCAAACTATATGTTCACGAGCACAGGAAAGACGCTGCAGCCGATGGCATTTTATTAACAGTCATTTACCTCGGTCTTCTGCTGCCATATCCCATTTATACGTTTTTTTTTCCCGCGGTGCTAACGCCATCTGTATATTTGAGTCTTTCTATCCCATGATTTTTGATACTTCAGTGAATCAGTTTGTATCATATAGTGTATGTTTAACATAGCCACAATTGGTCCAAAAATTCTCGTCTTACTCATAAATGTACCATTCGTTTTGTAATTGACATGATTTTCAACGTTGGCTACAAGTCAATGTGTATTGTATTCGCTGTCGTAGGCCATTTCCTCAGCTGCAAGATAATCAATTTGTATAAGTAATTAATATGATGCAAATACAATTGCACTTTTTTGTATCTGAACGTTTAAAATTTGATTCTCAAAAGCATTTTTAGCGGTTTTGAATGTGTATACATGTAATTACTTTGTTTTACTACTTAGATCATGAATGTGTGAGCAATATACTGGCCAAACAGTAGTGCAGTGATAGTCAAATAAGTACACAGAAAAATGGAATCTAAATTCAGTTAAACTAGCTCACGCCATGAAAAGTATATGGAAACAAAAAATTTAAAGCTGTGTAAAATGTAAGTATTTCAGTATTTATTCATAATTTCGTTGTGTATAATATAGCAACAAAACATTTAAAAAAACACTGATTGTATGAATGTAATGAAAAACGCTCCGTGAAAATTAAACAAAAATTCAGTTGCTTTGACGTGATAGCAGTTATTTATACAGTGTGTATCGTTAAGCCTAGTCACTCTGGTATACAAAATACAACTCTTGTCTATGAACAAAGTTACGCGACATAGTCGGAAACAATTTCGTTCAACTCCTCAAAGACAAACATATCTTGCCTATTGGCAGGGATGCATCTCTAAATTTTGCGCCCTGGGAGAATATTATCTGCCGCCCCAGTACCCGATATCAAAAGTGAAAACTATATGCTGACAAATAAAAACTTTTTGTTTTATTTAGTAATATATCGCTTTTAGAATTAGATAGTACAAACTTCGAATATCGATAAACAGAAGTGTGTTTAAGTATTTAACTACCTACTTAATATTTACGAACCATTTGTTACAAACTTATATTGAACGTTATTTTGAGATTTCAGTATTCCAGTATCATAAAGAAACATTGAAATTATTTTATGAAAACAGCATAAACATCTGAGAAAAATTTTGAAAAAAATAATAAAAATTACGTTACTCTTCTGAATACATCATATTACAATAATTGCATTGTGCTAAACTGTTGGCGAAATCTACAACAAAATTATAGCTCAATGATTTTGTCAAATCTGTCTATACATATTAAGTTTATTAAGTTTGTTAATGCGAGAGTGCATGTAATTTTTAATCCATCGCAGCACGGAGAGCGAGCACTGTTTGTCACTGCTGTGCAGGTGAATCTCGTACGTAACGTAATATCAATTTACGGATACACCGCTTCCAGACCAAAACTGCTAATTGTTGCTCTTTGTTTCCTGCATTTTTTGGATTTTATATAATATTTGAAGTACACTTGTTAATCTTGCAAACTGTCCTAATGGTATATCTAAGCCTTTTTGGTTATTTGGCGCATCTTATTATTTCTGCTTAGGAGTAATGAAAACTTGTTATGAATATTGTCATAAGCTATTTTTTTAATTTTATAGTTCACTTAACAGCTGATCGCGAACTGAAAGAAATACGTATACTCTGAAATAGTCATTTGATTGCAATAAGACTGTTTCCTCGCCATATTCCTCATAATTTAGTTTTATTTTGATGTAGCGTTTTTGGGAACTATTAAATTCATTAACATAATTACTTTTTTTTCAGTCTTCTCATATATCTATAAAGACTCTATTCAATAAATAAAATTGTTGAATCGTAGAGGCCTGCAAAGACAAGGTTAATATCTACGCCTTGCAGAGTTTCCGATATTAAATTAAATTGCTTGAAAATAGCGCCACAGTTCAGTCATTATGGAAGTCTCTAATAGAGATATTTGCAATAGCAGTCCCATTGGAAAAATACGGACCGAAAGTTTTTGTGATGAATCATTTTTTATCTTTTCAAGCGTTGCTATAATTTGATTCCAGTCCTTGTTCAGACTAGTGCAAGCTTCATATAACGTTGACCACTGAGTATTCGATACTGTTTTAGTGTTTTTAGAAACATTCTCAGGTTCAGACATGAATTCTTGCAACAGTTCTGAAGAAAAAATAAAAGTTCTACTACAACCCGGAAAACTGAGTATCCTGTCTGCAACATTCAGCATCAGACATCATCAAATTTAAAGAATGCATTGAGCATGGTACATAAATTGCATAAAGGCATATTTCCCTCTTTCTTGCTTCTAAACCCTTGCAGCATTCAGATATAGTGTCGGTATTATCTTAATACTGACATCTGCAGTTATTAAGATTCTCAGCGGTATCGAAGATTGCTTTGAACATGTCTTCTAATGTGTGACCATTGTTAAGAAGGAAGCATAGAAATTGTTCAAAGTGTTATCGGTTTTCTTCAACGAATCTGATAATTAATGAAAAATTAAAGTTGGTCAACATGAATGATATCAAGGGTAGATTTAACGCTATATGTAAAAGGGGAAAAAATGTGATGAAGGCTATTCTTTTAATTAAAGAATGCGTAACTTTAAAATTAAGCTGCCACAATATATTCGACATTCTCATAACTCGTAAACGACAAATAGGACACATGACCTTATCCAGGATTATCCATTTTTATCTGTACGTTTTGACAATAAAAGATTGAATTCGCCTATTGGTTGTAATGCCACCGTAAAGTTTCCATCGTTTTTTTTCTTTTTTTAACTGCTTTACGTCTCTCAACAGCGAGATCTTTAGGAAGGAATTTGGCCATGGCCTTTTGAAGGAAGCATCCCGGCATTTGCCTGGAGTGATCTGGGGAAACCATGGAAAACCCAAATCTGGATGCCCGGACGGGGATTCGAACCGCCGTCCTCCCGAATGCGAGGCGAGAACGCTAACCGTTACACCGTTTCCATCGTTATTTGATCGAAATTTGTCTGGCCTGTCCCTGAAATATAGTCTCAGAGTAGCCATTTTTTTTTACGCTTTTAAGACCACATCACTCTGTAGGACATCTCCAATTTTTTGTTTTTGTTTGTTTTTCTTTGTATTCCAACTGTTAGTTAAATTCGAGTCAACTTGTGCCTCGGTCGTACTTCGCTGTTTCATAATTAACAGTTTTTATATATTAGGTTATTTTCGTGTGTAGTTAATCTACAAAGATGCTTCCAATCGTTGAATCCTTCATGCGAAGCCAATAAACCTTGAAAATATATTGATAACTCATTTTTCTCGCAACCTATTCGTTCATTGCCATGAAAGGTTTTCCTCGTTTTATTTTTTCAGCCTACGTTCAGATTCTTTTAGAAAAACGTTACCTATATGACATTTTCTCTTGTCAGTAGCACTCATGACAAATAGTTATCATTAACCCAGTCGAAACTGTACACCTGTCAGTGGAAGCGTACTTGAGATGAGTGACATCCAACAGTACAAGTCAGCTCCTACCACACTCCTGTGCTACATCGCTACCTGTTATGCTAACTAGACGACCGCGCACGGTAAGTAATACGCAACATCTATCTGGACAGAATTTCCTACCTCGTACGCCACGAGTTATAATAAAAATTTAAAACTGATAATAGACTTGCGTGATTTTATTATAAGATTTTTTTGCGCGACAGAGGGACATCCGTCGGAGACGATAAGGTGCCCACTCAAAAGGGGGGGGGGGGCGTCCATTAATTTCGTGTGGTGAAATAGGGGTGGGGGAGTCCGGCGAAATCTCACTAAATTTCACCAAGAGGGGAGGGGAGGGTCAGGCGAAATCTCATACAAACCTTCCAAGGGGGGAGGGAGGTCTACAGAAATTTCATCTTTTTAATTAGTTTAAGAACAGTAGAACTAAAAAAAGATCTCTTCAGGGGGAAGGGGAGTGTTTAAACCGCCGTTGAAAACAGGAGAGCTAAAAAAAAAAGTCTCAAATTTACAAGGTCGTCGGGGAGGGGGCCTTTTAATTATTTCTAAAATGTGATCAAAAGAGAAAACTTAAAATTTAATGGAATACTTCCATAGAACGTTGTAACGATGTGATGTGACTATAAAAACAGAAATTGAAAGCAAGTAGTTTCTGACGTTTATGATATCGTTTGTTTTGATATCCTGAAGGTTTACACAAGGCTAGTGAATGAGTCACCACTCGCACGTTACTGTCAAACTGAGACAAACTTGGATGTTTTCACTGATATTCGTGAGATTCTGTAAGATTTCACTCCCCCCTCCACCCCCCCCTCAACGATCTGAAGTAAACCTTCGAAATAATTTGAGAAAACCGCGTGAAATTTCGGAATCCCGTGGCATTTTCCAGTCTCAATTCGTCCAAGTGATTATTACCGAATTAGTGTAAACCCGTGACCGTTTTTTGCGTATCGTCACTGGTCTAGAATAGTTCCAGTTTTTACGATGAAAAATTATGTAACAGGTTGATCTGATCTAGACAAATATAAGCTTGTCCTGTGTTTCACTCTTAGGAGGAATAAAATCTGTAGAGCTTGAACTCAGAAGCATTAATAGAGATAGGTATTAAACATGGACAGGAACGATTGCGCTATCAAGTAAGTGTTTCAAAGGTCATACACTCGAACTTGCTTAAATACGAACTTGACTTGTATTTGACCCTTAAAGTTCACTATACAAACTTTTAAAAAAAAAAAAATCCTGTTTGCTTTGAAAGCATCACGTTGTTTATTATTGAGACTGGGCAAACGCTCATAATTTAAACATTGGTCATAGTATCTGTGACGGCCAGAGAACTTAATACACATTCCATATTATGAAACAATTGAGCAACTCCGCAGAAATAAGTTGCCAGAATAGTCGATTCGATGACACATTTGGCCTGATGTCCACTTAAAATAACCTAATAACTCTCACACAGGAATAAACACCAATAACGAAAGTGGTCAGTAAAATGCCTATAAAACAAATAAACCGTAATGCAACAACATTAGTGAAAGTTGTAACTAAACTGAAATGTATCCTACGCCGAAATAACAATTGGCATTCGTGTTTACAGCAGAGACTATGAGTAATTTAATTTTTAAGTTGCTTTAGTTAGTAACATGTTACTGAAAAGCAGATTCTCTTTTTTCAGCCGCAAAATTTACTAAAAAATTTTTAACTATGAAAAGCAAACTTTATGAATGTATTATGCCAGTTAATTTTGTAGCAGTAGCTTAGTTATTAAATTGTAGACATAACCATGAATTCCTTCTAATGGTATCTCTGGTCGCTGTTTTGTGAGTGAAGGCTGACACTTGACAATGTTCTCCAGACAATAGCTATCGAGGTGATGGGCGACCTTACGATATTTTATAGTAGATGGAAGGTACCTCTGTTAAAACCTGATATATCTATCAACGTCCAACTGGTCTGTACCGAGTTAGACAACGACCTAAGCGGCTATCAATCCACAGGCAGCAATGTCTCCAGATATGACGAAGAATTTTCCAAAACTGACTCGAGAGTTGTATAGGTGTGGACGCGTGAAAAAGTCTACTAACTGCTTTTCAACTTGTTCTCTACAGTCTATAACAAAAGTTTTCGATCGTCTGTAGACAGTTGCGCGATTTTGTCTGCCAGGGAGGAGTAGCCTTTACTATCGCGTAAAGGGAAACAATGGCGCAGTGTAGTATAAAACGGGAAAGAAGACAGCAGCGAACGATAGAGCTGAGTGACTTGAAACAATTAATAATGTGTGACCGAGCGTGGTGGGTGAACGGTTAACGTTCTGGCCTCGCGTTCGGGAGGACGTGGGTTCGAATCCCGTCAGGGCATCCAGATATGATTTTTCCATAGTTTTCCCAAATCACTCAAGGCGAATGCCGAGATGCTTCCATCAAAAAGGTCAGAGCCAAATTCTTTCCCGTTCCTAGTCCCTAATGCTTTCCCGCCTCTGATGACCTTGACGTCAACGAGGCTAAAGGCATAAACAAAAAAACAAAAAAACTGTGCTCAGCAAGCAGTATTCCATATTAGTAAACAAACTGAGTTGATCGCTATGAGAGTATACGACACGAGAATTAAAGCTGAAATAAATGAACCGAACCAGGCAATGAATTGTATCAAGTTTGATTTCAGATTGAAATAAACAAGTCTTTCTTTAATTTTGCACGTAACCGGTGAAATAAAATAAGTATTTTCATTTGGTGCACAGTGTTTCTGCAGCTGTTTTTTCTATTAAGGCAGCCAAGTTTTTTTTTCTTCTTTTCAGAATCCAAAAACTGTTGCATCTATTGGCGAAGTGTTAGGTGATTTTAATTTTCCGTTCAGGACTGTGGTCTCCAAGTGTGATACGATTCAATTCTCCTGCCATGGAGAAGATAGTCACGCAATATGAGCCAATTTATTTAGCACAGTCAAATACGAATACAACAAAATAGCGAGAGTAGCAGTCTATTAATTTTTGAACCTTTCAAAACAAGAGAAGACGAGCTTCAAATGCTTTTAGAGTATCTATGATATATCGTGACTCGGGAAAGGAAGTGGTGGACAGAATAAATTATGACTGACGAAAACGAGGAGAGACAGCCGATCGGTTGCAATGCCTCCAGCGAAAGATAGATTTGCCTGTGGACAGTGTGCCCTACATTGGTTCAGCCCGACGTAGTTGGCCAGACATAATGCAGTTTAACTGTAAGATTGTGCTCATCAGTTTAAGACGCAGTTGTTAGTAAGTCTATCAGTTTAATCTGGTACACAGTGGCGCCGCAATGAACAACCTAATGGTACAGCGATTTTCTCTGTACAGCGAGTATTTCAGTACTAAATGTGGAGCAAGTGGCATGGTTCGATATCAGAAAACAAAAAAGAAGTCGAACAGAGTGCTACATGTCATAGTCAGCTGAGCGTGGCGGCAAATAATAATGTGCTCGAACTATAAACCCATTCATCGCAATCATAATTTAATAAACATTGTTTACGCACCAGTGATGAAAATAACTTATAAATCTCAATGTTCTACTTAAATTTTAAAGCTAGCCGGCAAATGTAAATGATCTGCGTAAATATTAAATTGCTGGAATCATTTTGTATTAGAATTTCAGTGTCAGTTGTTAAATTTCTATAGAATATGTACTTGTCTGTCAAATCATTTTCATTAAGGATAAAGTTGCTTGATTTTGAATACATGTTAATTAAAAAATGAACTGTTACTAATTTGCTGAATAATTTAATAACCTTACCCTATCACATTTCAACATACACCAGCACCATTAATGAGTTTGATTCTATTATGTGAGCGCACACGAAACGAGAACTGTACGCACGAAAGGTATACCCAAAAACTAAACTGTCTCAATTTTACTATAATTATAAATTTTTTTTTCAATTCTCTGTAACATTTTCTTGAATCTTTTGAACTATATTTTAAAGTTTTTCGGTCCATTAATGACTATTTTTTAGTTTTTCTATTTTTTCATTATGCTTATTTCTCAGTAATAAAGTATGAAAAAAAGATTATTGCTTAATTGCTTGAATATGATAATTAATTACAAGTATTACAACTTGGCACCTTTTCACAACCATAACACAAATACTCAGAGATGAAATCGTACATGTGAACGTCAGATCTTCAATAGGTCTCAAAGCGCTGACTTGGTAGAATTGTATTGTTATGGTTTTGTTTTTTTTAATCACTCACTTCAAAAGTTGTAATCATTTAGTGTTTCGACTCGCTCATCTAGTTTGCAATGAATTATTAAGCACAGGGTGTCAGTGTTATTAGGTACCGAGTGCCAATCTAGCACCTGTGACGTTTTGGTGGCGTTGCATGGAAACAAAATAACAGAGCTACGTACCGAGGACAAAGGTAGCCCCGATTTACGTCGGGTGGGAGACTAAAGCCGGCAACACACAGAACCGGGCGGGGCGGGGCAGGGCGCGACGAGTCGCCTGACTTGCCCTGTCGTGCTGCTCTCACACACAGATCGAGGCGGGGCACGACAAGTCAAACATTTAGCAAATTTTCTTCATTGCCCCAGTCACCTGTCAGTGAACTCAGTGGGAACATACTGGTGTGTAGTGTATCATTTTGAAATGGATGAAGATGAGGAGACCGTTTTGTTAATTTGCAGCTCTTGGACCACAATGTTAACAACAGAGAGATGTGGGTACACCCTATAAACCTGAAAAGGAATATAGGAAGTTTTATTTCTGAGCTTCGAGCCGAACCCAGACAAGTTTTTTAATTATTGTCGCATGTCAATTTCGACAATCGATTTTGTACTTGAGAGCATTCGGAGCAGAATAGAAAAGCAAAATACCAACTGGATAACAGCCATACCCCCAGAGGAGCGGCTTTTGATAACATTAAGGTATGTATGTTGGTCCTCTTTTTCCTCAGCATTAGTTATTCAACCATATAATAACACTGTATAGTCATATAAATTTAATATCTTACAGTCATACATGGCACACATACAAATCAAATATTCGAAACACAACACAACCACGTGTTCAACACAACCAGACCGCGAGATAGTGGAGCCCGGGGAGGGAGGGTGGGTCACGTGATAGCGCATGCGCAGAACGTTCTGCCCGGCAGCGACTTGCCCCAGGGCATAATTTGTTTCAGCTTCGCATTTTGCCCCGGGGCGTCTTTTCGACGTGCCCTGCCCCGCCCGGTCCTGTGTGTGATGCTCCATAGGCACCCGTGCGTTTCCCGTCGCACAAGACGCCCCGGGGCAAAATGCCCTGCCCCGCCCGGTTCTGTGTGTGGCCGGCCTAAACATTCTGCCCGGCTAGAGATTGCAATAGATTTATTACCCATCATAAATAGATATGGTTCGCCTTCCAGTTTAGCACGTTTCTGAAACGACCAGACAGATGCTGTTAGCAAGTGGCGGGCGACCGAAAACAAATGCTTGGTGCGAATTCCTGGTTTGACTTGCTCGAATAGTCGTGGGGAGGATCCAGCCTTTTGAAGGCGCTCACCATCAATATTATTAACTTTTGTGTGTTTATTTGTTGAGCCTAATAGGTGCAAGCATTTTCCCGGGCAGAGCTCTGATTCACCGAGTGACACAAACCACATCGCAGTGCAAAAAGAATAGTTTTCTTAAGAAGACACGAAGGGATGTAGAGACTCCGATCTGGTACAGCGGCACATAACTTACAGTGAAACCTCTCCTCTGCGTCTCAGACGTATGAGACATAGGAGCGCAAGGCGTCGCACATCTCGACAGGCGGACCCGTCCATCCAACGCCATCTGGGTGTTGCCCCACCGTAGACAACAAACTCCTCCTGCAGCGCCGGACTGGTCAGTGTGGGTCGTCTGACCCCGCTATTTGCTGACGACGATAAAACTTCCTTCGCGATGCATACTTATGCAATCAGTTCTACCCAGTAAATGAACCGTGAGAAGTTTTAAATTGCTCTGTTAAAAAAATCAAACACTAGGCAAGGTGTAATTGTTCAATGTTAATAATTTCATGCTTGCTTAAATGTCACCATTCTGATCTTTTAATAAATTCAGTTAAAACTTATACCCATTTTCATTTATCCTATTAAGTAATGTGACTAGCCTATAACTCATGATCACTTATAATATTCAACACTGATCATGTTTTTTAATATATGATTACAACAGGATGATCAAGAAGTCGATTTCCTCAATAAGAAACACTTTGATTTAATGTGTAAACTTTTTGTCAAGCCAGTAGTTTCGACATAAGTTGAATGGTATTTTTTTAATGTTTTTTTTTTTCGGCAAGAGCTGCACTTATAGAAGTCGGCGGGTTGTCAGCTTTCATTGGATACATTTGAAGATTATTAAATGGAAATACTTTTCTCAGCTCGAGTAATTATTTTCATCCCCCCCCCCCACACTTCCCCCAGTTTCCGGAATTCTATGAATGGTCGTGTTATGGTTAATCTTCTATATAATTTCCTAAGCTCACTCACTCACCTCTATAACCATTGGCTGAAGACTATGTAAAGTCAGCCTTCGCTCGCAAACTAATAGCGACCACAGATATCATTAGAAGAAATTCGAGGTTATGCCCACAATTTAATAAGAGAAGCAACTGCTTTACAGTAACATGTTGCTAATGAAAGGAACATAAAGTTTATAAACAAATTAAATCACTCTGCTGTAACCTGTGCATGTGAATTGTCATTTCGGCCTAGACTAAATTTCGATTTAATTAAAACTTTCATTAATGTTGCTGGTTGACCAAAACTTATACATTACAGTTTATTTCTTTTTTACGTATTTTACTGACCACTTTCGTTAAGTCTTTCTTCATGTTGTCTTCTGTATGAGTGTTATTAAGTTATTTAAAGTGGTCATCAGACCAAATATGTTACCGAACTGAGTATTATGGCAATTCATTTCTTTGGACTTGCCCAACTGTTTATTATAGTTCTCTGATCGTTACAAACATTATGACCAATGATTACATTATGAGTGTTAGCCTATCCTCAACAAAAAACAGCGTGATGCTTTCGAAGCAAACATGAGTGTTTTGCAAAGTGAACTTTAAGAGTCAAATACAAGTCAAGTTTGTATTTAAGCAAGTTCGAGTCTGTAAGCTTTGAAACAATTATACGATAGCGCGACCGTCCCTGTCCGTGTTTAATTCGTAGGTCTATTAATACTACAGAGTTCAAGCTCAAGAGATTTTATTCACACTAAGGGTGAAACACAGGCCAAGTTCATATTTGGTCAGATCAAGTCAACCTGTTATAATATTTGATCCTAAAAACTAGAACTATTCTAGACCCGTGACGATACGCAAAAAAATGGTCACTGGCTTTCACTAGTAAGATATAAAACAGTGTGCAGTTACAAATTTTCAAGCCAAAGGATTCAGAAGTTATTAGCATGTAAAAGACAAACGGACGTATAAGCGGCGGAATCCATAAAGGTTCAGTTTTGCACTCCAAAAGTGCCGAACCCCAAAAATTGTATATGCATTCTGGTACACTGATACGGTAACGGTAAAACTATATCAAAGCCATTTAAGTTCAATTACTACTCATCGACAGCAAGGTCATTAAGTTTTAATATGAAGTTGACTAGTAACAGAAAAGAAGCTTGGCATTTATGAGAGAACTATTCCAACGGTCACTTATTGATCCCAGGAGAAGGTGTAAAAACAAATTCTGGATAGAGAATCTAACATCTAACAGGAAGCATAATATAAGTCCATTATTTCACCTACAATTAGCCTGATCAGAGAGCTTATATAACCAGATAAACTAGTTTTAGAAAAGAAGCACTGTCGTTTAGAAAAGGGACAGTTACAGATTTACAGAATAATAGTGAATTAACATTTTAATGATTCGCGCTACATGACTGCCACACTGGAGGGATGTGCACGGCTCAGACTGCATGCGATAGCAAGAGGTCGTCTTCAACACTTCTCTTACGCTTCTCGTCTTCATCACTTCACTATGTGGTATCTCCTGGGCTGCACCGGCCTCCACTCTCCGCTCCTCTGTTCTGGGTCTTGTCTTCTCGGCCGCCGAGTACTGTGCCTCGGTCTGGCTGAATATCCCGCACGTAAAAAAGTGGACACTCAACTTAATAATGCTATACGAGTGACTGTAGGCGTGATCAAGACAACTCCCAAAAAATGGCTTTCGATTCTAACCTGCGAGTACAAGTGGATAGAGGACAATAGAGACTTGCAGATCCACCAGATATTGAGAATGCCCACATCAACAGACTTCTCTCTAGGAAACCGCCAATGAAATCGCCAAGGGATGCTACACGCGAAGATTTCAACATCACCAAAGCTTGGAACCAGGAGTGGACTGTACACCAAAATACATTGTATTACACAAAATCCACCAGGTTTTGACTTACCAATTAAAACTTGGTCCACGCTCAACAGGTTTAGAACTCTGCATGGCAGATGCGCACACTCCCGGCACAAATGGGGCAAGCAACCATCCCTGCTTAAGCGAATGCGGAGAGATTGACTTTTGGTCACATTGTTGAAGAATGTCCTATAAGGGGGCATCCACAAATTACGTGACGTGAAATAAGGGGGGTGGGTCCGGTGAAATCTCACCAAAGGGCGGGGGTGGGGGGGGGTCTACGGAAATCTCACGTGAGGTTTTGTGGAAAATTATTTGGACTGTAGAGCTAAAAAAAAGTCTCCAAAAGTTTCGAGGGCGATTTTCAGGAGGGGGGGGGGGGGTTCTCACGGACCAGATCTCACCAGAGGGGAGGGGAGGTCCGGCCAGATCTCACGAAATCTCACCAGAGGGGAGGGGAGGGGGGATCCGGAAATCCGGAAAAACACCACGTAATTATGGATGGATCTAAGGAAATACAATGGTGATCCTATGGACCTCCTGCTGGCTACTCGGGAATCGATAAACTATATTAATAAACTAAATGTATGTCTGTAATGTTTTAAAGTTGCAGTATGTAAAATTTATTCCAATGTACCTTAAAAGTGTTTAAATTGCCATACGATAAATAAATAAATCACTTGGGCTTCACGTGTTCATGGGGCATTGACTGCAAATCTGAGAGTGGGCCTTTCTTTACCGTTTATTGACTTAGCCGAAAACGCAACCGCCATCCACGTGGTCGACTAACAGCTTCTCTTTTCATGCTTCCACTTAGCAGAGTTTAGATTGGAAGGGTGTTTATGCAACCTTCCTCTGAGTGATATGCATATCAAATTCAAGTTTTTATGTATCATTCGGCAACTAATCGTTCAAGAAGATTGCATCCGCAGGCGTACCGGTAGTAGCAGAATCGCATCATGGACTGGTACTATAATCTACATCCAACATCCAAACATTGCAGTTACGTTAATCCACCCAACAACGTCGCTAGCCTATTCACGTGGGCAAATTGTGACTTTCACAGCGTGATTCTAAAACGGATTATTATTATTATTATTATTATTATTATTACTCCGCGATTCACTAAAAGTGTGTGGCGGAGGGTGCATTGCACCTATCGAAAAGGGTTATGGTTTGGAAGGGTTATAAGGGATATGGCAGGAGGCGCCCATGGGCTATTGTGAGGAACCATCCCCGCATTCGCGTGGAGTGATCCGGGAAAACCATGGAAAACCCAGATCAGGATGGCTGGAGTGCTTTATCGAAAGCTACTCCTGTCGGATTTTAAGTTACTCGCCAGGTAAATCCTTTCTATTCCATTCCCTATTCGCTCGTGGGAAAAATGAGTACAGAAATGAATCGGTTCTGGCCCTGATTTCTCTTATCTTATTTTCGCGGTCATTTCGAGATATTAATGTTGCTGGTAGCAATATTTGCTGGCTGTCATTCCGAAATACGTCTGTCGTGAATTTTTCAATTAGCTTCCGTCGAGAGCAACGCCTTCGGTATTCCAGGTCTTCCCAATCTAACTCCTTCAACATCGCACTTACGCTTTCCTCCAATTATATATACCTGTCACGAATCGGGCGGCTCTTCTTTGGACCTTCTCTAAGGCCTCCATTAACCCCTTTTGATGGGGACCCCACACAGAACAACAATACTCTAAGTGAGGACGTACTAGTGATTTGTATACAATCGATTTAAATTCCTGAGTGCATTGATTTAAATTACGACCTAGAAATCGGAGCATACGATTT
>CM061919.1:131016466-131069019 GCA_031002005.1 Vandiemenella viatica
GATGGAACTTGCAAGGGTACAAATGCTTTATGTTGGGATAAATTTTGAATACTGATTTGAGTACACAGTCACTTTCTTAGAAACACAAATAAGTTCATTAAACAGATAAAAAAGGTTCTTATGCTGCGGTCGCCAGGTTTAGGTAAATTTCGGGCGTTGGGTCCACTACATAAAAAGAACAGTTCAACAGTTTATATGCAACTTCACACAAGGTGACTTTATTGTCATAGTTAAGATGCAGCTATCTCACCCAACGGAAAAATACCACCACCAAATATGAGATTTTAGATAAGTAATCGAACTTCGCCGAAAATTACAAGTTCGTAGGTTAAAGAGTTTCTACAACAAAATGGATCTACCACATTGATTAAAGTTCCTCTCACCACCTGTAGCCACTTTAAGAAAAATGTTCTCTTACGAATCAAAAATTCTAGTCATCACACGCTTATATAAATCACCTTACTCCTTTACTTGAGTCTGCAACAATTTCCAAACTGTTAGACCGAAATGTGCCTCCGCGCTAACAATCTCGTCCGGAGGTCAGAGACAGACTGACTTACTATTACTCAAAGATAATACATCGTTAACAAGCGTCGTCTGCTGCAGACACCTGGCGCAGACGCTTGTTATGTTACAAACTATTCCGGCATTTGCCTGAACTGATTTGGAGAAACCATAGAAAACCCAAATAAGGATGGCCTGTTGAGGATTCGAACCCACATCCTCCCGAATGCGAGGCCAGAACGTTACCGCTCACCTACCACGCTCTGTATGATATCTGAGACTGTTGCCGTTAGTTTAACTATAATGTATAAAATTTTGGCTATTTAGGAAAAAGCAGAGTTACAGCTCTGTTTTTCCTCTTTGTTGGATCTTCTCCTTTCCTTTTGAGTTTAAGTTGAATGTAAATATTTAATGAGCTTTTTTCAAGTCGTCGTTTATCTTCTCTAGAAATAATATTTGGAGTGATGTTGCCTTAGACGTTTACGAACCGATTTCATGAGCTGTATGTACATAAATTATAATTTAAAATTCTTAACTGAAATTGAACTATTATAATTTGTACGATTTAAACACATTGTCGCCTTTTCGTAAGGAAAATGTTTCAATCTGTCTCGTACGGGAATTATTTTCAGTTAAATGGACGTAAGATTATTATACACACCTACAGAAATGGTTTTAAAAAAACTGTTTTTCTTTGCTGATACTTATTTTATAGCGACTACTATTGGAACTATATGCATGACCTATTAATGTGCAACATTTCATTAAACCCACACACCGTGCTTGTACGTACATTTTTGGTCGGTTTCTTCGGCATCTGTGTAAGTTTCCTATAGCCATAACATAAGCTACCCTTGTGTATTTTGGTTCAAAATGCGTGATATGTACACGGACAGACAAAAATCTTAATTTTACGATTTTTGATCGGGAACTATGTAGCTAACTGATCTGCCTAAATAAATATCTTATATTTTACCTGATATAAGTTATTGATTTATACAGTTTCGTTGAAATTCGTTCATTATTTTTTGCGTTATGCGTGCACAGATACACACGAGCGAGAAGACAAGTTTTACAATCTTTTTTAAAAATATTTTATGTACACACAACCTTCCTACAATTTTATCATACATAGATATTTGCTGCGATTGTAGATTGTATACATGGGTTTATAGTATAATAAATAACAGATAAACCCTTACTTTGTGAGCCACTGTAATAATTAGTGACTATGAAGGCCCTCACATTTGTTTTTTTCCATTGGGATATTTAATATTCTTATAATAATAATGATGATGATGTTATATATTTATATATTTAGGATAAAGATCGCAATCTTATTACGGAACAAAATGAGCGAAGTAAAAAAAAATAGTTAACCATTGAATTAATCAAAGAAGCTTGTAAATGGCAGTATTAAAACATGACAATTAGTCGAGTGTCATAAAAAAGCCATCAAACTTGACCAGAATCAATTATAATTATTCTCAAATATGAAATCCACAGCTAAAAATTGTACAAATTAATCACTTTAAACCCATTTCAACCAGTATCATCAAGTGTATTCAGTTTTTCTCGAAGCAAATCTTCGTTGCAAGATGATAGGCACATGAGTCACTGGAGCATACGTTTCATGGTTTGGTTCTCACCTCATTCACACTTACTGTAATGTTGGAAGCGTCAATGTCAATTCACTACACCAGAATTGCCTTGGAATTGTCCATTACTGTCTATTAAAGGACAAAGACATTCCAATGCTTTGCATGACCAGATAACAAAGTTCGCTAACATCTTTATATAAAATGACACAAAATCGACTTATATGCTAATTAAAAAAATCAAGAAAGTAATTACCTTTATGAGAAAAAATTTAATGTCCTTGCTAACTGATTATTAATGAATGTTGGTTCATTTATAGCATTTAATAGTCTGAAAAAATGAGAATATCTGAAGCTAATCCGTTTTAGAATGACGCTGTGAAAGTCACAATTTGCCCACGTGAATAGGCTAGCGACGTTGTTGGGTGGATTAACATAACTGCAATGTTTGGATGTTGGATGCAGATTATAGTACCAGTCCATGATGCGATGGTGCGACTACCGGTACGCCTGCGGATGCAATCTTCTTGAAGGATTAGTTGCCGAATGATACATAAAAACTTGAATTTGATATGCATATCACTCAGAGGAAGGTTGCATAAACACCCTTCCAATCTAAACTCTGCTAAGTGGAAGCATGAAAAGAGAAGCTGTTAGTCGACCACGTGGATGGCGGTTGCGTTTTCGGCTAAGTCAGTAACTGGTAAAGAAAGACCCACTCTCAGATTTGCAGTCAAAGCCCCATGAACACGTGAAACCCAAGTGATTTATTTATCGTATGGCAATTTAAACACTTTTAAGGTACATTGGAATAAATTTTACATATTGCAACTTTAAAACATTACAGACATACATTTAGCTTATTAATATAGTTTATCGATTCCCGAGTAGGCAGCAGGAGGTCCATAGGATCACCATTGTATGGCCTTAGGGGGCATCCATAAATTACGTGAGGCGATTTTCCGGATTTCCGGACCCCCCCCCCTCTGGTGAGATTTCGTGAGATCTGGACGGACCTCCCCTCCCCTCTGGTGAGATCTGGTCCGTGAGAACCCCCCCCCCCCCTGGAATCGCACTCGAAACTTTTGGAGACTTTTTTTTTTTAGCTCTACAGTCCAAATAATTTTCCACAAAACCTCACGTGAGATTTCCGTAGACCCCCCCCCCCTTGGTGAGATTTCGCCGGACCCACCCCCCTTATTTCACGTCACGTAATTTGTGGATGCCCCCTTATAGGACATTCTTCAACAATGAGATCAAAAGTCAATCTCTCCGCATTCGCTTAAGCAGGGATGGTTGCTTGCCCCATTTGTGCCGGGAGTGTGCGCAGGCACTGGTGGGCACTGGTGTTTGCAGATGATGTAGCAGTATGGGATGAAACAGAAGAAGGAATACAAAACAAATTGAAGATGTGGAATGATAAGTTTGAAGAATATGGAATGAAATTGAATCAAAAAAAAACTGTAGCACTAAAAATAAGCCGAAAGAATACAGACTGCCATATAAAATTAAAAGACCACAAAGTTGAAGTTGTTGACCAATTCAGCTACCTGGGGAGCATAATTGCCAATAATGGTAGAAGTGAGTTAGAAATAGTGAGTAGAGTAACCAAAGGAGCCAACTTCTACAGTACTGTGCGAGGCTTACTATGGGACATGAAGGTTCCCAGAAGAACAAAAATTGTCTTGTACAAATCATATCTCATACCTATTCTCACATATGCTTTGGAAACATGCACACTAACATCAAGGGACCTTAGCAAGATCCAAGCATGTGAAATGAAGTTTCTTAGAACGGCCCTCCAGAAAACTAGACTTGACCGCATAAAGAATGATGAAATTAGATCAAACCTAGAGCTAAGGGAATCCATGGAAGAGAGACTTAGGTCATCAAGACTTCGATGGTTTGGGCATGTGAAGAGAATGACTAGTAAATGACTGCCAAAAACTTATTTGGAAAAAAGGATACTGGGCAAAAGACCAGTGGGAAGACCAAGAAGAAGATGGACAGACCAACTGAAGGAGGACGTAGAGAGAAGAGGCTGGAATTGGGAGTACATCACAGACAGAGAAACCTTTCTGGACAGGAAAAGGTGGAAAACAATCGTCTATAATAACCAAGGCTCGTAAACCACACCCGGGAAACTGGAGATAGTCCTCAACGATAATGATGATGAGTGTGCGCATCTGCCATGCAGATGTTCTAAACCTGTTAAGTGTGGACCAAGTTTTAATTGGTAAGTCAAAACCTGGTCGATTTTGTGTAATACAATGTATTTTGGTGTACAGTCCACTCCTGGTTCCAAGCTTTGGTGATGTTGAAATCTTCGCGTGTAGCATCCCTTGGCGATTTCATTGGCGGTTTCCTAGAGAAGTCTGTTGATGTGGGCATTCTCAATATCTTGGTGGATCTGCAAGTCTCTATTGTCCTTTATCCACTTGTACTCGCAGGTTAGAATCGAAAGCCATTTTTTGGGAGTTGTCTTGATCACGCCTACAGTCACTCGTATAGCATTATTAAGTTGAGTGTCCACTTTTTTACGTGCGGGATATTCAGCCAGACCGAGGCACAGTACTCGGCGGCCGAGAAGACAAGACCCAGAACAGAGGAGCGGAGAGTGGAGGCCGATGCACCCCAGGAGATACCACATAGTGAAGTGATGAAGACGAGAAGCGTAAGAGAAGTATTGAAGACGACCTCTTGTCCCTATCGCATGCAGTCTGAGCCGTGCACATCCCTCCAGTGTGGCAGTCATGTAGCGCGAATCATTAAAATGTTAATTCACTATTATTCTGTAAATCTGTCACTGTCCCTTTTCTAAACGACAGTGCTTCTTTTCTAAAACTAGTTTATCTGGTTATATAAGAGCTCTGATCAGGCTAATTGTAAGTGAAATAATGGACTTACATTATTGCTTGCTTGTTAGATTCTCTATCCAGAATTTGTTTTTACACCTTCTCCTGGGATCAATAAGCGACCGTTGGAATAGTTCTCTCATAAATGCCAAGCTTCTTTTCTGTTACTAGTCAACTTCATATTAAAACTTAATGACCTTGCTGTCGATGAGTAGTAATTGAACTTAAATGGCTTTGATATGGTTTTACCGTTACCGTATCAGTGTACCAGAATGCATATACAATTTTTGGGGTTCGGCGCCTTTGGAGTGCAAAACGGAACCTTTATGGATTCCGCCGCTTATACGTCCGTTTGTCTTTTACATGCTAATAACTTCTGAATCCTTTGGCTTGAAAATTTGTAACGCACACTGTTTTATATCTTACTAGTGAAAGCCAGTGACCATTTTTTTGCGTATCGTCACGGGTCTAGAATAGTTCTAGTTTTTAGGATCAAATATTATAACAGGTTGACCTGATCTGACCAAATATGAACTTGGCCTGTGTTTCACCCTTAGTGTGAATAAAATCTCTTGAGCTTGAACTCTGTAGTATTAATAGACCTACGTATTAAACACGGACAGAGACGATCGCGCTATCGTATAATTGTTTAAAAGGTTAAAGACTCGAACTTGCTTAAATACAAACTTGACTTGTATTTGACTCTTAAAGTTCACTTTGCAAAAAACTCATGTTTGCTTCGAAAGCATCACGCTGCTTTTTGTTGAGGATGGGCTAACACTCATAATGTAATCATTGGTCATAATGTTTGTAACGATCAGAGAACTTAATACACATTCCATATAATAAACAGTTGGGCAAGTCCAAAGAAATGAATTGCCATAATACTCAGTTCGGTAACATATTTGGTCTGATGTCCACTTTAAATAACCTAATAACACTCATACAGAAGACAACATGAAGAAAGACTATTAACGAAAATGGTCAGTAAAATACGTAAAAAAGAATAAACTGTAATGTATAAGTTTTGGTCAACCAGCAACATTAATGAAAGTTTTAATTAAATCGAAATTTAGTCTAGGCCGAAATGACAATTCACATGCACAGGTTACAGCAGGGTGATTTAATTTTTAAAACTTTTTTATGTTCCTTTCATTAGCAACATGTTACTGTAAAGCAGTTGCTTATCTTATTAAATTGTGGGCATAACCTCGAATTTCTTCTAATGATATCTCTGGTCGCTATTAGTTTGCGAGCGAAGGCTGACTTGACATCGTCTCCATCCAATGGCTATAGAGGTGAGTGAATGAGCTTAGGAAATTATATAGAAGATTAACCATAACACGACCATTCATAGAATTCTGGAAACTGGGGGAAGTGCGGGGGGGGGGGGGGAGAGATGAAAATAATTACTCGAGCTGAGAAAAGTATTTCCATTTAATAATCTTCAAATGTATCGAATGAAAGCTGACACCCACTGACATCTATAATTGCAGTTCTTGCCGAAAAAAAAACCAATTAAAAAAATACCAATCAACTTTTATGTCGAAACTACTGACCCGACAAGACTTCATATCGTGGCTGCGCGCATTAAGGCACCGCAACACTAGGTGCCAGATTCAAATCCCGGGCACCTCGCACAGGTCACCCAGTTGCTGTTTTTAGTAGTTTTGAGGTCTCTAATTTCCGCCTCATAAACACACTTTACAAACGATAATAGACCTGTCAGACAGAACACAAGTTATACGATTCGCAGACAGATGGCAGCACTTAAGCTCGTTCCATCAGAACTGGTTCGTCCTGAAAGCAGAAGGTTCATCCATCCGTCACACTGAAATTGCGAGGTAACCAAGATTCACATCCTTAAATTTTGATGATGTTAACACTAATACCTAAGAAACCTCATCAAATCATGATTGAAAATGGCTGAAAAAACTTCATGGTTTTTGCAACATAACCTAATGAGTGATTTTCACATATTTGGCAATCAAGGAGGTTTTTTTTCATAAAAAGTCAAATTCGACAAACCATTTATGAATGTCAAGAAAATATTTTTTCAAAATTTTTCCAAGACATGTGATTTTTAGCACTGATGTTTTTGTTTGGTTTATACGTACAATCTGAAAAATAATTTACAAAAATTTTTTTTTTTTTTTTTTTTTTTTTTTTTTTGCTAAGAAATTTTGTTACACAACCTGTGTAAGAAACCCTTAGTACGCGAGAGTATCTGGCACTTGCCAATATTACTTTTTTAATTGCGGCTATTACTATGAAGGCTTGACAAAAAGTTTACACATTAAATCTTAAAGTGTTTCTTATTGAGGAAATCGACTTCTCGATCATCCTGTTGTAATCATAAATTAAAAAAAATTATCAGTGTTGAATATTATAAGTGATCATGAGCTATAGGCTAGTCACATTACTTAATAGGATAAATGAAAATGGGTATAAGTTTTAACTGAATTTATTAAAAGATCAGAATGGTGATATTTAAGCAAGCATGAAATTACTTTATTAACATTTGAACAATTACACCTTGCCTAATGTTTGATTTTTTTAACAGAGCAATTTAAAACTTCTCACGGTTCGTTTACTGGGTAGAACTGATTGCATAAGTATGCATCGCGAAGGAAGTTTTATCGTCGTCAGCAAATAGCGGGGTCAGACGACCCACACTGACCAGTCCGGCGCTGCAGGAGGAGTTTGTTGTCTACGGTGGGCCAACACCCAGATGGCGTTGGATGGACGGGTCCGCCTGTCGAGATGTGCGACGCCTTTCGCTCCTATGTCTCATACGTCTGAGACGCAGAGGAGAGGTTTCACTGTAAGTTATGTGCCGCTGTACCAGAACAGAGTCTCTACATCCCTTCGTGTCTTCTTAAGAAAACTATTCTTTTTGCACTACGATGTGGTTTGTGTCACTCGGCGAATCAGAGCTCTGCCCGGGAAAATGCTTGCACCTGTTAGGCTCAACAAATAAACACACAAAAGTTAATAATATTGATGGTGAGCGCCTTCAAAGGCTGGATCCTCCCCACGACTTTTCGAGCATGTCAAACCAGGAATTCGCACCAAGCATTTGTTTTCGGTCTCCCACCACTTGCTAACAGCATCTGTCCGGTCGTTTCAGAAACGTGCTAAACTGGAAGGCGAACCATATCTATGGGTAATAAATCTATTGCAATCTCTAGCCGGGCAGAATGTTTAGGCCGGCCACACACAGAACCGGGCGGGGCAGGGCATTTTGCCCCGGGGCGTCTTGTGCGACGGGAAACGCACGGGTGCCTATGGAGCATCACACACAGGACCGGGCGGGGCAGGGCACGTCGAGAAGACGCCCCGGGGCAAAATGCGAAGCTGAAACAAATTATGCCCTGGGGCAAGTCGCTGCCGGGCAGAACGTTCTGCGCATGCGCTATCACGTGACCCACCCTCCCTCCCCGGGCTCCACTATCTCGCGGTCTGGTTGTGTTGAACACGTGGTTGTATTGTGTTTCGAATATTTGATTTGTATGTGTGCCATGTATGACTGTAAGATATTAAATTTATATGACTGTACAGTGTTGTTATATGGTTGAATAACTAATGCTGAGGAAAAAGAGGACCAACATACATACCTTAAGGTTATCAAAAGCCGCTCCTCTGGGGGTATGGCTGTTATCCAGTTGCTATTTTGCTTTTTTATTCTGCTCCGAATGCTCTCAAGTACAAAATCGATTGTCGAAATTGACATGCGACAATAATTAAAAAAACTTGCTCGAAGCTCAGAAATAAAACTTCCTATATTCCTTTTCAGGTTTATAGGGTGTACCCACATCTCTCTGTTGTTAACATTGTGGTCCAAGAGCTGCAGATAGTTTCAAATTAACAAAACGGTCTCCTCATCTTCATCCATTTCAAAATGATACACTACACACCAGTATGTTCCCACTGAGTTCACTGACAGTTGACTGGGGCAATGAAGAAAATTTGCTAAATGTGACTTGTCGTGCCCCGCCTCGATCTGTGTGTGACAGCAGCACGACAGGGCAAGTCAGGCGACTCGTCGCGCCCCGCCCCGCCCGGTTCTGTGTGTGGCCGGCTTTAGTCTCCCACCCGACGTAAATCGGGGCTACCTTTGTCCTCGGTACGTAGCTCTGTTCTTTTGTTTCCATGCAACGCCACCAAAACAGAACAGGTGCCAGATTGGCACTCGGTACCTAATAACACTGACACCCTGCGCTTAATAATTCATTGCAAACTAGATGAGGGAGTCGAAACACTAAATGATTACAACTTTTGAAGTGAGTGATTAAAAAACAAAACCATAACAATACAATTCTACCAAGTCAGCGCTTTGAGACCTATTGGAGATCTGACGTTCACATGTACGATTTCATCTCTGAGTATTTGTGTAATGGTTGTGAAAAGGTGCCAAGTTGTAATACTTGTAATTAAGTATCATATTCAAGCAATTAAGCAATAATCTTTTTTTCATACTTTATTACTGAGAAATAAGCATAATGAAAAAATAGAAAAACTAAAAAATAGTCATTAATGGACCGAAAAACTCTAAAATATAGTTCAAAAGATTCAAGAAAAGGTTACAGAGAATTGAAAAAAAATTATAATTATAGTAAAATTGAGACAGTTTAGTTTTTGGGTACAGTGCTCGTTTCGTGTGCGCTCACATGATAGAATCAAACTCATTAATGGTGCTGGTGTATGTTGAAATTTGATAGGGTAAGGTTATTAAATTATTCAGCAAATTTTCAGTTCATTTTTTAGTTAACATGTATTCAAAATCAAGCAACTTTATCCTTAATGAAAATGATTTGACAGACAATTACAAATTCTATAGAAATTTAACAACTGACACTGAAATTCTAATACAAAGTGACGCCAGCAATTTAATATTTACGCAGATCATTTAAATTTGCCGGATAGCTTTAAAATTTAAGTAGAACATTGAGATTTATAAGTTATTTTCATCACTGGTGCGTTAACAATGTTTATTAAATTATGATTGCGATGAATGGGTTTATAGTTCGAGCACATTATTATTTGCCGTCACGCTCAACTAAATATGACATGAAGCACTCTGTTCGTTTTTTTTTTTGCTTTCCGGTATGGAGCCATGCCACTTGCTCCACATTTAGTACTGAAATACTCGCTGTACCATTAGGTTGTTCATTGCGGCGCCACTATATACCAGTTTCCACTGATAGACTTAATAACAACTGCGTCTTAAACTGAAGAGCACAATCTTACAGTTGAACTGCATTATGTCTGGCCAACTTCGTCGGGCTGAACCAATGTAGGGCACACTGTTCACAGGCAAATCTATCTTTCGCTGGAGGCATTGCAACCGATCGGCTGTCTCTCCTCGTTTTCGTCAGTCATAATTTATTCTGTCCACCACTTCCTTTCCCGAGTCACGATATATCATAGATACACTAAAAGCTTTTGAAGGTCGTCTTCTCTTGTTTTGAAAGGTTCAAAAATTAATAGACTTCTACTCTCGCTATTTTGTCGTATTCGTATTTGACTGTGCTAAATTAATTGGCTCATATTGCGTGACTATCTTCTCGATGGCAGGAGAATTGAATCTTATCACACTTGGAGACCACAGTCCTGAACGGAAAATTAAAATCACCTAACACTTCGCCAATAAATGCAACAGTTTTTGGATTCTGAAAAAAACTTGGCTGCCTTCATAGAAAAAACAGCTGCAGAAACACTGTGCACCAAATGAAAATACTTATTTTATTTCACCGGTTACGTGCAAAATTAAAGAAAGACTTGTTTATTTCAATCTGAAATCAAACTTGATACAATTCATTGCCTGGTTCGGTTCATTTATTTCAGCTTTAATTCTCGTGTCGTATACTCTCTTAGCGATCAACTCAGTTTGTTTACTAATATGGAATACTGCTTGCTGAGCACAGTTTTTTTTTTTTATGTCTTTAGCCTCGTTGACGTCGATGTCATCAGAGGCGGGAAAGGATTAGAGACTAGGAACGGGAAAGAATTCGGCTCGGACCTTTTTGAAGGAAGCATCTCGGCATTCACCTTGAGTGATTTGGAAAAACTATGGAAAAATCAAATTTGGATGCCCGGACGGGATTAGAACCCGCGTCCTCCCGAACGCGAGGCCAGAACGTTAACCGTTCACCCACCACGCTCAGTCACACATTATTAATCCTTTTGTTTCAAGTCACTCAGCTCTATCGTTCACTGCTGTCTTCTTTCCCGTTTTATACTACACTGCGCCATTGTTTCCCTTTACGCGATAGTAAAGGCTACTTCTCCCTGGCAGACAAAATCGCGCAACTGTCTATAGACGATCGAAAACTTTTGTTATAGACTGTAGAGAACAAGTTGAAAAGCAGTTAGTAGACTTTTTCACGCGTCCACACCTATACAACTCTCGAGTCAGTTTTGGAAAATTCTTCGTCATATCTGGAGACATTGCTGCCTGTGGATTGATAGCCGCTTAGGTCGTGGTCTAAGTACAGACCAATTGGACGTTGATAGATATATCAGGTTTTAACAGAGGTACCTTCCATCTACTATAAAATATCGTAAGGTCACCCACTCACCTCGATAGCTATTGTCTGGAGAACGGTGTCACGTGTCAGCCTTCACTCACAAAACAGCGACCAGAGATACCATTAGAAGGAATTCGTGGTTATGTCTACAATTTAATAACTATGCTACTGCTACAAAATTAACTGGCATAATACTTTCATAAAGTTTGCTTTTCATAGTTAAAAAATTTTTAGTAAATTTTGCGGCTGAAAAAACGTGGATATGCTTTTCAGTAACATGTTACTAACTAAAGCAACTTAAAAAAAAAAAAAATTACTCATAGTCTCTGCTGTAACCACGAATATCAATTGTTATTTCGGCTTAGGATACATTTCAGTTTAGTTACAACTTTCACTAATGTTGTTGCATTACGGTTTATTTGTTTTATAGGCATTTTACTGAGCACTTTCGTTATTGGTCTTTATTCCTGTAAGAGAGTTATGTTATTTTAAGTGGACATCAGGCCAAATGTGTCATCGAATCGACTATTCTGGCAACTTTTTTCTGCGGAGTTCCTTAACTGTTTAATAATATGGAATGTGTACCAAGTTCTCTGGCCGTCACAGATACTATGACCAATGTTTAAATTATGAGCGTTTGCCCAGTCTCAATAATAAACAACGTAATGCTTTCAAAGCAAACAGGATTTTTTTTTTAAATTGTATAGTGAACTTTAAGGGTCAAATACAAGTCAAGTTCGTATTTAAGCAAGTTCGAGTGTATGACCTTTAAACAGTTACTTGATAACGCAATCGTTCCTGTCCATGTTTAATACCTATCTCTATTAATGCTTCTGAGTCCTTCAAGCTCTACAGATTTTATTCATCCTAAGAGTGAAACACAGGACAAGCTTATATTTGTCTAGATCAGATCAACCTGTCAATTTTACATCGTAAAAACTGGAACTATTCTAAACCCGTGACGATACGCAAAAAACGGTCACAGGTTTACACTAATTCGGTAATAATCGCTTGGACGAATTGAGACTGGAAAATGCCACGGGATTCCGAAATTTCACGCGGTTTTCTCAAATTATTTCGAAAGTTTACTGCATATCGTTGAGGAGAGGAGAGGAGAGGAGAGGATGGGGGGAAGTGAAATCGTACAGATGCTTTCGAATATCAGTGAAACATCCAAGTTTGTATCAGTTTGACAGTAACGTGCGAGTGGTGACTCATTCACTAGCCTCGTGTAAACCTTCAGGATATCAAAACAAACGATATCATAAACTTCAGAAACTACTTTCTTTCCATTTCTGTTTTTATAGTCACATCCCATAGTTACAACGTTCTATGGAAGTATTCCATTAAATTTTAAGTTTTCTCTTTCGATCACATTTTAGAAATAATTAAAAGGCCCCCTCCCCCGACGACCTTGTAATTTTTGGAGACACTTTTAGCTCTCCTGTTTTCAACGGCGGTTTAAACACCCCCCCCCCCTCCCCCTAAAGAGATTTTTTTTTAGTTCTACTGTTCTTAAACGAATTAAAAAGATGAAATTTCTGTAGACCTCCCTCCCCCCTTGGAAGGTTTGTATGAGATTTCGCCTGACCCTCCCCTCCCCCCTTGGTGAAATTTGGTGAGATTTCGCCGGACTCCCCCACCCCTATTTCACCACAAGAAATTAATGGACGCCCCCCCCCCTCCCCTTTGGTTGGGCACCTCTATCGTCTCCGACGGATGTCCCTCTGTCACGCAAAAAAAAAAAACTTATAATAAAATCACGCAAGTCTATTATCAGTTTTAAATTTTTATTATAACTCATGGCGTACGAGGTAGGAAATTCTGTCCAGATAGGTGTTGCGTATTACTGTGCGCGGTCGTCTAGTTAGCATGACAGGTAGCGATGTAGCACAGGATTGTGGTAGGTGCTGACTTGTACTCTAGGATGTCACTCATCTCAAGTACGCTTCCACTGATAGGTGTACTGTTTCGACTGGGTTAATGATAACTATTTGTCATGAGTGCTACTGACAAGAGAAAATTTCTTATTGGTAACGTTTTTCTAAAAGAATCTGAACATAGGCTGAAAAAATAAAATGAGGTTATAGAACAACCTTTCATGGCAATGAACAAATAATAGGTTGCGAGAACAATGAGTTATCAATATATTTTCAAGGTTTATTGGCTTCACATGAAGGATTCAGCGATTTGAAGCATCGTTGTAGAGTAACTACACACGAAAATAACCTAATATATAAAAACTTAATTATGAAACAGCGAAGTACGACCGAGGCACAAGTTGACTCGAATTTAACTAACAGTTGGAAGACAAAGAAAAACAAACAAAACCAAAAAATTCGAGATGTCCTACAGAGTGATGTGGTCGTAAAAGCGTAAAAAAAAAACACTGGCTACTCTGAGACTATATTTCAGGGACAGGCCAGACAAATTTCGATCAAATCACGATGGAAACGGTGTAACAGTTAGCGTTCTTGCGTCGCATTCGGTAGGACGGCGGTTGGAATCCCCGTCCGGGCATCCAGATTTGGGTTTTCCATGGTTTCCCAAATCACTCCAGGCAAATGCCGGGATGCTTCCTTCAAAAGGCCATGGCCGAATTCCTTCCCATTCCTTGCCCCCATCCTTTCCCGTCTCTAAAGACCTCACTGTTGAGAGACGTAAAGCACTTTAAAAAAAAATAACGATGGAACCTTTACGGTGGCATTACAACCAATAGGCGAATTCAATCTTTTATTGTCAAAACGTACAGATAAAAATGGATAATCCTGGATAAGGTCACGTGTCCTATTTGTCGTTTACGAGTTATGAGAATGTCGAATATATTGTGGCAGCTTAATTTTAAAGTTACGCATTCTTTAATTAAAAGAATAGCCTTCAACACATTTTTTCCCCTTTTACATATAGCGTTAAAACTACCCTTGATATCATTCGTGTTGACCAACTTTCATTTTTCATTAATTATTAGATTCGTTGAATAAAACCGATAACACTTTGAACAATTTCTATGCTTCCTTCTTAACAATGATCACACATGAGAAGACATGTTGAAAGCAATCTTCGATACCGCTGAGAATCTTATTAATAACTGCAGATGTCAGTATTAAGATAATACCGACACTATATCTGCATGCTGCAAGGGTTTAGAAGCAAGAAAGAGGGAAATATGCCTTTATGCAATTTATGTACCATGCTCAATACATTCTTTAAATTTGATGATGTCTGATGCTGAATGTTGCAGACAGGGTACTCAGTTTTCCGGGTTGTTGTGGAACTTTTATTTTTTCTTCAGAACGGTTGCAAGAATTCATGTCTGAACCTGAGAATGTTTCTAAAAACACTAAAACAGTATCGAATACTCAGTGGTCAACGTTATATGAAGCTTGCACTAGTCTGACCAAGGACTGGAATAAAATTATAGCAACGCTTGAAAAGATAAACGATTCATCACAAAAACTTTCGGTCCGTATTTTTCCAATGGGACTGCTATCGCAAATATCTCTATTAGAGACTTCCATAATGACTGAACTGTGGCGCTCTATTTTCAAGCAATTTAATTTAATATCGGAAACTCTGCAAGGCGTAGATATTAACCTTGTCTTTGCAGGCTTCTACGAATCAACAGTTTTATTTACTGAATCGAGTCTTTATAGATATATGAGAAGACTGAAAAAAAGTAATTATCATGTTAATGAATTTAATAGTTCCCAAAAACGCTACATCAAAATAAAACTAAATTATGAGGAATATGGCGAGGAAACAGTCTTATTGCAATCAAATGACTATTTCAGAGTGCACGCATTACTTTCAGTTCGCGATCAGCTGTTAAGTGAACTATAAAATTTAAAAAAAATAGCTTATGGCAATATTCATAACAAGTTTTCATTCCTCCTAAGAAGAAATAAGAAGCGCCAAATAACCAAAAAGGCTCAGATATACCTTGGGGACAGTCTGCATGATTAACGGGTGTATTTAAAATATTATATAAAATCCGAAAAATGCAGGAAGCAAAGAGCTTGAAACAATTAGCAGTATTGGTCTGGAAGCGGTGTATCCGTAAATTAATATTACGTTACGTACGAGATTCACCTATACAGCAGTGACAAACAGTGCTCGCTCTCCGTGCTGCGACGAATTCAAAATTACATGCACTCTCGCATAAGCAAAGAACACTTTAAAAAACTTAATATATATAGACAGATTTGACAAAATCATTGAGCTATGATTTTGTTGTCGATTTCACCAACAGTTAGGCACAATGCAATTATTGTAATATGATGTATTTAGAAGAGTAAAGTATTTTTTTTTTCATAATTTTTCTCAGAAGTTTATGCTGTTTTCATAAAATAATTTCAATGTTTCTTAATGATCCTGAAGATTTGGAATACTGAAATCTTCAAATAACGTTCAATATAAGTTTGTAACAAATAGTTCGTAAATATTAAGTAGGTATTTAAATACTTAAACACACTTCTGTTAATCGATATTCGAAGTTTGTACTATCTAATTCTAAAAGCGATATATTACTAAATAAAACAAAGTTTTTATTTTTCAGCTTATAGTTCTCCCAGGGCGCAAAATTTAGAAATGCATCCCTGCCAGTAGGCAAGATATGTTTGTCTTTGAGGAGTTGAACGAAATTGTTTCCGACTATATCGCGTAACTTTGTTCATAGACACGAGTTGTATTTTGTATACTAGAGTGACTTGGCTTAACGATACACACTGTATAAGTAACTGCTATCACGTCAAAGCAACTGAATTTTTGTTTAATTTTCACGGAACGTTTTTCATTACATTCATACAATCAGTATTTTTTTTAAATGTTTTGTTGCTATATTATACACAACGAAATTATGAATAAATACTGAAATACTTACATTTTACATAGGTTTACATTTTTTGTTTCCATACACTTTTCATGGCGTCAACTAGTTTAACTGAATTTAGCACTCCATTTTTCTGTGTACTTATTTGACTATCACTGCACTATTGCTTGGCCAGTATGATGCTCACACATGCATTATCTAAGCAGTAAAACAAAGTAATTACATGTATACACATTCAAAACCGCTAAAGATGCGTTTGAGAATCAAATGTTAAGCGTTCAGATAAAAAAAGTGCAATTGCATTTGTATCATATTAATTACTTACACAAATTGATTATCTTGAAGCTCAGGATACGGCCTACGACATCCAATACAATACAATACACGCTGACTAGTAGCCAATATTAAAAATCACGTCAATTATAAAACGAAGGGTACATTTGTGAGTGAGACGAGAATTTTTGACCCAATTGCGACCATGGTAAACACACACTATATGATACAAACTTATTCACTGTATCAAAAATCATGGACTAGGAAGAATCAAATATACAGAAGGCGGTAGCACCGCGGAAGAAACGTATAAATGGGATATGGCAGCAGAAGACCGAGGCAAGAGACTTTGTTAATAAAACGCCATCGGCTGCAGCCCCTTTCCTGTGCTCGTGAATATATCGATTGGACCCTAAATGACTGGAATAAAGTTGGGTGATCAGATGAGTCAAGATTCCAGTTATATCAGCTGGTAGGTTTTGACTTTGGCACAGATCCACGAGGCCATGGACCCAGGTTGTCAAGAAGCTGATGGTCGCTCCATCCTGGTGTGGGCTGTGTTTGCATGGCTTGGACTGGTACCTATTGTCAAACTGAACCGGCAATTGACTAGAAATGCAGCTACCAAGAAACCATTTGCAGCCATTCGTGTTCCTAAAGAAGGATGGACTTTTCCAGGAGAACATGGGCCACGTCAATGGGGCAAAATCATTTATGATTGATTTGTGGAATATCCTGAGAAAATTCAAGCGTATGATTTGGCCACCTAGATCACCAGACATGAATCCAATAGAACATGATCGAAATGTCAGTTTTTGCACATTCTTGCAATTAGAGACGGCTGCAGAGAGAGCATGGCTGAATAGTTCTCCGATGACTTAAGTCAATGCCACATCTGGTTGCTCTTCGATGGGCAAAAAGGGTTCCCACATGACATCAGGAGGTATCCCATGACTTTTAGAACTTCATATTATCACGCTTGCTCTCTTAGGCATACAGACTACAAGCTCTCATGAAACCACCTGGCTCTACATCCCTTTTATTGTAACACTTTACAGTACTGTAATGTTGGAGGGGTAGTAACAGCAAAGTTTTTGATGGTAGGTGTCGGGAAGAATAGTCGTACATCTGATGTTGGAGTTCTCCAATATTCCAAAATTGGACATTTACTTCGTTTTGACACCAATAATCTCCAAATCCTTCCCCTCCCCCAAGGAAATCTTACTAAACAGTAATTGTTCTTCACCTTTTATTTTTGTCGACGAACATTTGCAATGTTAAAACTTGAAGTCTTGCAACATGGAGGATTAACTAACAAAGAATAAACTTCCTAACAATGTCTTTGCATGCCGAATTGTAGAAAATGCTTTCGGAATTTTAAACTCAAAATCTGGTCTATTTAAAAAACCAACCCCGCTATGAACTGAGAGAGCGAGACTTACAACGTTGGCGTGTATTTACACAATTATCTAAGAATGAAGAACGTTCTGGCTGCATTTGGTGTGGCTAAGGTCCCTGAAAAAATGCGCATCAACACTTCAGTTGCTAGAACAGCACTAGATATAAGTCTGGAGGGCCGAAGACCACGAAGGAGACTCAGGAAGCCCCTTGCGGGAGGACATGCAAATACTAAATATCCCACCTGAAGATTGTCAAGATCAGCATAAATGGAAGAATTCCAGTAATTATACACTGCAATGCGGGATAAATGCCAAGATGAAGATTTAGGAATGGAAAAAATTGTAATGTAGGACAAGCATACTTGAAATAACAAGGGAGCTTGATATCAAAATCACAGGAAGAGGAGGAGAATCGTACACCAACCCTTGGTTTAAACAAATCCATGCGAGCAGCAAAATAATCGGCGATTTATACAGTGACTACTTTAATAATCTGGGTAACATATTTTTGGCAAGATGAATTTTGTTACTTTGATAAATTTTGCATAATATAAGTGTTTGGCCATTGTAATAATAAATTCATTGAAAAGATTACTTGCATGATATGTTTATTACTCTTTTTCTCAAAATCGTTCCGTTGTACTGAATGATCTCACTATATTCCCCATCTCAAAAATCTTCTCTTTAAAGTACCACATTGTAGGAATCACATCACTGCCCACACCACTTTTGAGTTATTTTAATTTTTTTTTCACTTAATTTTTGCAGTTTGTTCTCAAAGAAAAGATTTTTCGTGTTATCCTCTCTTATAGTTTTAGCTTTCTCTATAATCTAAACAGTTTTTTTTTTTTTTTGCAACGTCTCATACGGCTTATGTCTCATTTTGAACGCATTAGTATTGACGTTCCATAAAGCTGGTAAAATCTTGTGAAGTTGCATGCAATATCCTAGTTTCTGTAGTCGTACAAAACGAAACCTTGGAGACATATGCCGATCGATATCTCGTAACCAGTTGGTTGCGGGATATTGTGCAATATCACCCACAGATGGTGTAATATTTTTAAGAGCGTTCAATATACTTCAAACTATTTTTATTTTGCACAGACCCTTAATCTAGCTTACACGCGTTGAACGTTATTGTAAAACCGGTGTAATATTGACCAGCTACTTAATAGTTTTTTTTTGAGCTTCAATTTCAGCGCTACAGTTGATCCAGTGTGTTTTCCTTTAACAATAAAAAATCGGCAAATCTAATGTCCCAAATTTCTATTTACTCTAACTTCACGTAAAAAACCCACAATTTCTTGACAGCACTACATTTATGAGCATTTCATTTACGCCAACTGTATGATTTTGTTCACACCCGTCAGTTTTCCCCCATCTCGCCCCTTTGGTACACTGATAGTATTGGAGTCTGTGATCGAAGAAAGTTTGACCTTTCTGTACTTGGAAAGCCGACAAGGAGAGTTAGTGATCCACTATTTGTAATCGTGGATTATATCTCTACCCTATCCGCTGTGCGTATAAAGTACAGCATGTTCACCGTTAGTTATTAGTCCGTCGACTGGGGACACAAAATTTTGCAACCCCAGGATGTGGTTCGAAACAGTTGGCCTGAATGGGCTGGAACTGGGTTTAATCATCTCTTCTTTCATCTTTGTATGACCAATTCATCTACACACATCACTTACAAAGAGTGTCAGACATGTTAACATATATTGTTTCAAACAGGGTCATTTTACAGCCTTGGAAAATAATCTTATAATCAGATATGCCCTGGAGGTTAGACTGTGATGGCGACCCCTATATTCGTATTAAAGGTAATCGAAATCTGTGACACCAACTAGCTCCCCTTGTGAGGCAACAATATTAGCACACCCTAAGGCAGAGTGGAGGAATGGATTAAACCTGTTAACACTTATGACTACATAAAAACCAGAGTAGGCTATAGTATTTAAGAAAATGTATTGTGTAGGCCAAGACTGATGACGTAACACAGACATGAACGAGGTCACAACCATAGGACAAAAAAAAGTTTTAAAACTTTCATAGTTCCATCAGACCCGAACTTGTGAATTCTGCTACTGTACCCAAACGTGGTAACTCTACAATTAAAATAGTTGGGTGTACAAACCGAAAGGACGGTTATTTCACCAGAAGTTTTTTTGGAAAGTAATATGTTTTCTTTTGTTTCCAATGTGACAAAATAAGAAATTCAGGTTTTCTTACTCTTGCATTTTGTAAACATAACGCGTGAAAAAAAGTTAAAACGGTAAAAAAAATCAAAAGACAAATAAAAAGTTTAAGAACAATTAGACTCAATTTTTCAGAAATTCTGTAATATACGAACGAGAAATAACTGCGAAGTGAGCGAACAAGTTTCCTGGAAGCACCGTTAAAGAAACACGTGATAACAAAAACGTATAACCAGAATTACACTTGCTAATCTCAATTCAAAAGTAAAGTCTTTGATTTTAACATACCAGTAATTTGGCACTCACGAACGTGTTTAAAAAAATCTCTTTTAAACTGGGTGTCATTAAACTACCAGAACAATATTATTGTATTTTCATCCTTTTTTTTAAAAGTCGATCCAGTCATTTACCCGTATTACGGTAAATACCTTGATCGAGTAATTAGGATTACCAGAAGCAGGATACGAATATGACACGGTGGTTAGCGATAACATACAGAGAAAAACTGTAGCATATCCACAGATTTTATCATTAAATTTTGAAGTCCACTAAATGCTGACTGGATTTACGACACACTGAAATATAATCGGTACTTACAAGAGGAGACAGAAAATTGTAACAATTAATTCATGTGCGTAATAAAAGCTCATGGCATGAGGTGTAAAGTTCCAATGCAGTAACATGCGCATCTTTACAGTTATCGAGAAAATCGACATTCGAATGTTCCGTTGTGTTCAAATTCTTTCTACGTTACGTACACTTCAAGGGGCGCGTGGTGCAAGGAGCAAGCCCTCTGCCTCCTTAGCCGCCATCACCCCATCGAATCTCGCTGGGGACAACTTTTTTATTTATTTATTCAAATACGAATACAGATAATTCCCGGCAGTCAATTTCAACAATTATGCATATAATAAGCTTTTTAAATGATTTTTTGTTGTGGAAAGACAGATCGCGTCTCATTTCGATCATCCCGGCCCCCGCGGGAATGAACATCTGTCCAGCTGTAACTGACGAGTCTTTTCCTTATGAAGTTTTAGTTACCTTTAGTAAAAAGCCAGAAGGGTTTCCGTCGACACGATGGCGGCTCTCATCTGTCCACATGGATCGACTGATGCGTACTTTCATATTGTTTTCGTGTGAATTGTTTCACAGCCAACCTTGGTTTAATGTGTCACGTCGACTTACCCGCCGCTTCAAAGTGGCGAGAAAAAAGTGCATCGACTCGACCTTTGACAGGTGAGCCGGGTAGAGATTAGTGTATTTTGTTCACCGTAGTGACTCGATAAAAACTGATAAATGGAATTTTACTTTTGCCTCGTCGACATCGATGCCATAGGTCATTAGAGGAGAGAGAGGAATGATGATTCGCCAATGGCCTTTTGAAGGGACCATTCCGATATTTGCTTTGAGTAATTTCGGTAAATCATGGAAAACCGAAATTTGGACGGCTGACAGGGATTTGAACAGGCGTTCTCGCAAAAGCTAGACGCGAGCGTTACCACTCACCCACAGAGCTCTATAACTTCTCTTCAATATGCTACAGAGGGTCTATTAGAGATCGCGATTCCGCTACAACATTAAATAATATCGTTTTAATAGACGTATTATTTTCAAACAGTAATTCAGTTGTAATACAGCCTGGACTATTATTTTCAACCAGAAATTAGGTTGAAATACAGCCTGAACCAGCTTGAAACCTTAAATGTACTTCGGAAAGAATTTCTAGCGGAGTCTTGCGTTTGACCACTACAGTATTACGATGCCAACTCCAGGCGGAATCGCGATCTCCAGTAATCCCTGTTACAGATGAAACTGATAGCGTATGATTTAAAATTTGAGCTTTTCCCCACCTCAGAACAAAAGCTACTTCGCGGAATTAATAAGCTTATATGTATATATATATATATATATATATATATACACATTTATTTATTAGCAGTCCAAGCTCCCCGCAGATCTGACAGCTGTGTCAAACTCTGCCTATTCCGTCCGCATCAAAGCAGCCTTGACCACTAATAAATCTCAGGGACGCAAGTGCAAACACGCTTAGAACCTCGTCTCAGATTGAGTTTATGACGCAGCAGGTTGTTCCTCCGTCAACAAGACCCCACATAGATACTTCCATGCCTAATTCGCATAAATACAGAGTGTTAATGCATTCGCAGTAATTTAGGGAGTTCCTTTTACCTGGCAGGAAAAACTACTTACAAGTAGGCAGTTGCTTTGAATTTTATGTTTTATACGTTCAGTACAGACGTCGCGTAGTTGGTGTCGCCGAAACGCAACACTGGGCTTGTTTCTCTACTCGAGTTACGTGTTTGAGTCGAAGAGATTTTCATCACAGACAAGATATTTGGAAGTACGTAATTCCACAGTTGCATAATACCAGAGAATTTAGCAAATGCGTGAAGTATATTACAAATCTCCATATAACGGTAATGAATGTGGGCGTATGACTCTACTGACAGTTAACTGGATAGCGACAAACCCATCAAACCCCAGCGCCGGAACCTCGTTTGGCATTTTTTTTTTTTTTTTTTTTACTTTTTGCTTTACGCCTCGTCGACGGCTAAGGTTATTAGAGGTTGGATGGGACTGGAGACAAGCAACGGGAAGGAATTCGGCCATGGCCTTTTTCATGGAAGCATCCTGGCATTCGCCTGAAGTGATTTGGGGAAACCATGGAGAACCCAAATCTGGATGCCCGGACGGGGATTCGAACCCGCGTCCTCCCGAATGCGAAGCCAGAACGTTAACCGTTCACCCACCACGCTCAGTTTGACATTCCCCTTTCTCCTCTATCTTCTCAGATACCGCGCTATATAGTATGATTGACTACTAATCGACAGAAACTTAACACACGTAGCAAAACCAGATCTGGATTTAGCCGATCTTAATCCGAAACATTCTTATACTTTTTAGGGATTTACAATTAGACTTCGTAGCGGTCATTGGAGCTAGTAGAAGATTAGGAGCAAGGAAAGTGAAGGGACTTGGCCGCGGACTTTGTAGGAATCATGCCGGCATTCAACTGAAGTGATTTTCTGAAACCATGGAAAATAAAAAACAGGAACGCCGGATCGGGAATTGAACGTAAATCCTCCCCACGACTCACCCATCAGCCACGGTGAAACATTATCGTTATAATACGCTTCCTATGATAAAATCCTCGTGAATCAGAATAGTTCCTGTAGCAAAAAAATTCATTTCTTAAAATACCTTTAGAAACCAAATTGTTTCCCGAATTGACTTCAGTCACTATAAGAACCGCTTAATAGTTGGTGAAACTAATCTTTGACGAAATATGCGCTGATTGCCCTGGCACTAAATTTCAAGGAAACCGGCGAAACACCCAAACGTAAGCAAATAGAAATATTAGCTCATATTGTAAATAAGATGTTTTTGTGAGCTCAAACTGCTGGTTATTACACAAGCAACTCACCAAATTAAACACCCGATCTGTGTGCAGAAAAACGTCTAATTTTATGTATATACAATTTTTACTTCCGCTGCTATTCCGTATTCCGTCTACAATTGCGGCAGCCTACATTTTTAGGTTTCACAACTTCTTACCTCCACTGACTACAGCCTGCATTCCATCCTCTATGGATAAAACGTAAAAGTAAAATGATACCGAAAAATTAAATTTATTTTTTAGTTATCTATAAAGCCGTTAACTCGATGAATACAGAGGCTTATCTTCTAATATAACCTTCCAGAATTAAAACTTTCGAACACAACTATTATGCAGTAGAAAATTCTTCCTGGTTGAGTATCGTAAACCGAGGAATAATAAAAGGAAAGATTTGAAAAGTTCTCGGGCTAAAGGAAAACTTTAACGTTTTGAAATAAAATCTTTCGAGTATTAGAAATTGGTTTTTATAGACGCCTGGTGATGAAGCCAGAAAGTGAGAAAAATACTTTTTGAAAAAAATACCTAAACAATAGGGTTTGTTTATATCAGTATAAATGGATATAGAACATCTTTAGAGATTTTTTTTTTTTTTTGCTTTGTGCCTCGTTGACGTCGATTTCATTAGAAGCGGGATGGGATTGAAGACAAGGAACTGGAAGGAAGCATCCTGGCATTCGCCTGGAGTGATTTGGGGAAAGCGTGGAATGGAAAACCAAAATCTGGATGCGCGGACGGGGATTCCAACCCGCGTCCTCCCAAATGCGAGGCCACAACGTTAACCGCTCACCCACCAAGTTCTGTCTTTAGAAAGAGATTTGAATCTTGGTCGTAAGTCAAAGAAAAGATTTGTGGACTGTGATTACTTTCAGGAGAAAATCCGGTAACGATATGGGGGAAAAAACCGCAGTGGAGGAAGAAATATCGGGAGCAATGGAAAGAAGGCGTTATTTCCCGTTATCCACAGTTGGAAGAGGTTGAATGGAAGTACAATACCGGCACCCATTAAACTGGCACCGCAGCTTTGGCTTGTGCATCCGCGATTTAATCGATATATTCTCAGTCTATTTTTGCGCGTTATAAATGTGTGGGTCAGAAACGAAATACCAGTTACCCTATCCGTTCTCTAGCTATAAGAGCGTGCATAAACCACGTAGCTCCATTTTGGCCTCCTGTGAACCCCCCCTTCCCCCACGTAGCTTTTTTCCCTTATTATTCCAAACGAAATTTTGTTCTGGTTTCTCCTGTCAGACTATTGTAAATTACATAAGGAGATGATTAAATGAAGGGAATAAATATTCACATGCTGTTGTGGGTTTTGTTCCTCATTTTAACTGTGAAAAATGTTAAAGGAAAGCTACGTGGCCTAGCGCGGAACCCCCCCCTCCCACCACGTAGCCCAGCGTAGCCTTCCAGCCAACCCCTCCCCCCCGTCCCCTGGACCGAGCCACGTAGTTTGTGCACACACCCTATACTGTGTGAAAAAGTAAATTTTATGAATAATCATTTGGAAAAGAAATGTATTCCTTGCGTTCATTAAAGAGTAGGCTAAAATAACTTGAAAAAAATATCCTATGCTGCTGTAGGAAACTTGCTTATAGGCTGAAAATGTGAAGCTGGGTTTCTGGAAAAGAAAAACTGATTATTTCTCTATAGTATGTCACCCTTCCTACCTTGAATTCAATGCAGTGGCACCCAAGTACTAGGTAAATTTTCCCATGCAACCATTCTAGAGTAAAACTGAATGAAAAAACTTCGGAGGTTTAGGAGATGTTGGAAAGCAGGTACACAACGTATATACAAAAGTGAGTTGGCATCCTACACATAGGTCTCGAAAGCTATTTTCATCATCCTATAGGAGGAAAATTTTCGTCAAGCGGCATCAAGTCAACATAGGTTTGGATGATTAATACCAGTTTTTGATACGGTATTTAACTGAATGCATGCAAAGATCTCTGAGTACAGTTGAGAACAAGAATTTTTAATTAACAAGTGGCGATAAAGCTAAACTGCTATCTTGTTCACTCGTGGCCCTCAATATTGTATCAAAACTGTACAAGAAGTATTTACTGGAAACTACCATACTTCAAAGGATCTACTTTTCACTCAAAACACCATCTAATATTCAAGGATATCGCACGACCTTTATCCAAACATACTATTTTTAGATACCATCAAAATCAACATGTAAAAAATAAAGATTTTTTTAATTTAGCTTCACAATACCACGAGGAAAGAGCGAATTTTGATTTTCAGTTCAGCATTGCTGAATATCACCAGTCCACGAATGTTACGCTGTAATTAACACATAGTATGACGAATACATTAATTAGTAATATACTCTCGAAAGAAAAATCGCTATTCTATTGATCCGGTCGCAGGACAAACTAGGTAAAAATACTTTTAGACGTCTTATCATCACAACCACCAGATGTTGCAGTATTTTCTTATAACTTAAATCACGATCTCTACGTAATCAGAATAAATATTTATCGAAAAATCTGACTTCAAAATATTCACTTATTCCTAAATAGCGCTTCAGTTTATTGTTTCGGCAACACATTTCTTTAAAAATTAGTTGAAGATGTAAACATCAATTTTAGTCACTAATACTCGCGATTTTGCAGTATTTCTCACTCTCAAAATTCACATCTTCTTTCAGTATGACTGGTTACTTATTCCTATTCCCATCATATTTACATAATCTACATTGATTGGTTTAGGATCAATATATTCACAGCTACTGCACACTGAAAATAAAAGAAACATATAGCAATCACTCGCGTAAAGTAACAATCTCTTTCCCCTCGAAGGCAACTACGCTACATCACGCCATGTGGACAACTGAAGAGGGCAACTTTTCCTTTTGCGGGAGAAGTAGATTATCAGGAAATGTTCCTGCACGTGTTATTATAATTATTTTTAAACGAATATATTTCTAAGGTATATACATTTATAATACACCAAAAAAAATTTGAAGAAATTCATAAGAATAAAAGAAAACTTAGGCAAATATCAATATTGTGATAGCCTATGGAGTCCCCTGGCGGCTTGTCTCAGAGTTACCCATCCATTTATGCATAAAAGCAAACCCCGGAGCTGTTCCTACGTAAGTTATCATCAGTTGTCAATAGTGAGAACAGTGAAGTAGAGGTAAATTTTTTCTTTCTCCTATAATCTGTATAACAGGTAAGTCGTTTGGTGATGGTGGAAGCTAGTTTTTGGGCTACTCTTTCTGAAATTTGTGCTGACGTGCTAGATTCTTGGTAATGTTCTGAAGTTAGGTATCGTTAGGAGTTCGTGCTTTGATTGTTTTTAAAGGTTATTGAAACTGGAACTATTTCGTTCTTAAAGAGTGGAGCTAGTCCCGTTAGATTCATTCCAAAAGAATGAGGGTAGGTAGATACTAAAGTTCCGACTAGTTACCTACACTACTAATGGTTAATACTAGTTTATGCAGTAGTTACTTAACGAGGGTATGTGTTGAAATAACTCTGAAATAATCTTGAGAAACGTTAAGGATTAACAATACTGTACTTTCAGGGGTTTTTTTTTACCTGTTTAGGTGTAGTAAACATTCTTTCGTATTCGTTATCTTCTTGGATTAGAATTTCTTACACCGGATGTAGGTTTGTCTTAGTTGTACATGGTTTTCAATTTCCAAATTTAAAACTTTGAATTAGACAAGAGGAAATTTCTCTTACCATAGCTGAATTTTTAATTTATCCAGTAGTATCGGTGTCACTCAGCTTACTCAACGAATTTTTCCTGTGAAAAGTGAATAGAGCATATTTTTAGTTCTAGCCTAGTGTCTTTTATTGCTCTTGGATCAATGGGGTAATTGATGTGTAACGTATTTCTAATTTTTAGAGCATCTCGCTGAGGAGAATGACTGACGTTTCGAAGTTGATGCCTATGCCTGCTCCAGTCTCTAAAGTTTCCCCAGCCCCTGAGGTTTCCCATGTTCCGAAGTCTGAGGATTTACCCAAGGCTGTCTCAGAAGTAACGGATAAGGGTTCTGGATACTCGCTGAAGACTATAGACAAACTTGCAGAAATACCTCTGGTGGAAGCTACTGTCGGCAAGGGTAAAGAATTGTATGTCAAAGTGAAAGCGAGTAACTCTTTGCTGGAATGGGGCTTCAACACGGCAGAAAAAATAACGGGAATGGTATTCGCTAGTGTGAAACCTCTGCTAACCAAGCTTGAAGCTCCCATCAAACTGGCGGATAATGTTGCAGTCGAAGGTATTTCTACATTGGAGAAAAGGATTCCAATTATCAGGCAGCCTCCTCACAAAGTAAGCATCTGAACTTTGTTTCGGGTTGCAGATTTCTTTAAACTTTGCTTGAATATGCTTCTTTTTTTTTTTTATCACTATCCGCAGATCTTCAGAATCGGTGTGGATCGGGTTCGCGATGCAGTTGCTCCTGTCTATAGCAGGTTCCATTACTTTGTGGAAGATGGAAAGTCTAAAATAAATTCTGCTAAAGCTTATGTCGACGACAAGCTTAAAGGAGTTGTGACTTATGCTGATAGTGCTATGGATTCTGTCGAAGAGTTTCTCCAGGCTCTCTATAAGGATCTCGATGTGGAAGAGGCTGAAGGTAAGTTTAAGGCTGTTGAACTATTTTATTATTATTTTTAGCTTCGTGAGAGAGAGAGAGAGAGAGAGGGGGGGGGATTTGAGAGATTTTTCAAATTTAAACCTCCTGCACCTTCTGGGGATCCATTTTTATAGAATGGGGATGTTTTCAAATGGAGAATATTTCAGATTTTTTTAAGGTGGTAAGTTTTAGGTACAACATAAAATGGTGACGTCGCATTGTTTACGCGTTACAAACAACATTCGTGAAGCGTGCGTAGTTTAGTATGTCAATTCAATTGAATAGAGGCAAGTTTCTGGCCTCGTGTTCGGGAGAACGCCAGTTTGAATCCCCTTCGGGCATTCTGATTAGGTTTTCTGTGGTTTCCCCCGAATCACTCCAGGCGAACGCCGGAATGCGTCCTTAAAGACCATGGCCGAATTCAATCCCGTTCCTTGTCCCTAGTCCCATCCCGCCTTTAATGACCTCAACGAGGCGTGAAACCATAGGAGGGGGGGGGGGTGGAGGGAAAGTAGAAAATTCTATTTATCTATTAACATGGGGTTTCTTTTGGACTTATGTAAGTCTTTCTTGGATCAAGAGACATCCCAGCTTCCCCTTTTGGATTTTTGGACAGTTGTTAGTCATTAAATGTCAAAACTGCGGTGATTTCTTGTGTAAGATCTTATGAGAAATTTCTAGTAGAAGTTGTTGCACAAATGTGGTTTTTAATCTCTTACGTTATTTAATATTTATCCATAATGGTTAACTCCTGATTTTTAATTTCTTGGCACTGTTGAGGAAGAGTATCGGAGATGGAAAAATGGGGGGGGGGGAAATACTAATTATAAGCTATCACAATTGAAGAAATTTCTATAATACGCCGTTGAAGCACTATTAAAACTCCAGATAAATAAAAGTAGACTTCTTTCAGTACAGCGGAGATGGCTGGCAGCATTTATTAGGTAAATATGTTTACGGTTAGTTGTGTCGTTAGTGGAAGGAAATGTAGTACTGAAAATGATTCCTCAAGAATAATCGTGTGGAATCGGTTTGACTACTGATATAATATATTAATAAGTCTACAGCGAAGCAGAAATGCTAGAGGAAGAACATATTGTAATGTTTGACTCTTTGTATCATGAGTTTGGTTAACTCGGATTTGTTTCCTTCAGGTCCTGCTTCACTTCAAGACTCGCCGTCGCAGACTGTGAAGGATCTGGCACAAAGGGCAGCCCGCATCTCTCTAAAAGTGGCAAAATGTTGCCTGGACCTTGTGGTGGGTGCAGGCGCTCTGCTGGTGGAAGAGCTTCCCCATCTCAAGAGTCTTATCATCGTCCAGGATAAAACAGTCCAACCTGAAACAGCGGTCGTTGCCTCTTCCAAACCCAGCAACTGACTGGCCGAGAAGATAGTGATGACAATTGTTTTTATTAATATTGGAGTAAAAGTAGCTCCTACGAACTAATCAAATACTTGCCACTTAGCATGAACAGCTAATTTTTAATGAAGTTGTTGCATAAAGTAACATTTTCAGTTGTAGATAATGATTGAGATTATGAAAACAGTGCAGCTCTAGTTCATCTTTCTAGTTTCACGTTTGTAATATTTTTTTTTCTGGCGTTAAATTATGTACTTTTCAAATTTGCAAACTCTATTTCGTACTTTGCTGGAGGTAAACGAAATTGGTTTTAGGTTTCAAATGTAACCTATTCCAGGTGCGAATTTAATTTAAAATAACTTTTCTAACACTAAGCTTCAGGATTCCGCCGATCAGGAAACTTGATGTCCTTTTTGATCTAAACAATGGTTAGAAAGATATTTGAAGCATTCTGAATTATGTGTATCTCCAGTATTTTAAAATATTGTCACTGTCCTTTTTACCACTGGTATTGTCGTTCTTTGTTAAGTATTTCTAGCGCAATGTTAAACCACAATGGCATCAAACATTGTAATCCACTGTCAACTTCCTGGTTATATTTAGTTTAAAACGAAATCTGTGGCAATACTTGTAATAAAGTTAGTATCTCTGTTTAATAACATGTTTAGAAGTCTAAAATGCTTTATAGTTCCTGATTTTTAATATTTCAAGATGTAAAACAGTACTTCTATTACATTGTGAACAAATCATTAAATGAATTTTATTTTAAACTTCTTATTACTTACATGCCTGTAGCTAAAGATAATTGTCACACTACCTGTGTGTTTCAGAAAACACTGAAAATTTTTAATTTTTTCAGATTATTTATATTTTTCAAACCTACTAGGATTTAATGGTTTCTTTTTTATGCCTGATTGCGATTAATTCGTATTTTATTCTAAGATATGTATTGTTCAAAACTCCTCATCTTAGTGGAATCTTTGCTTATTTACGAATACTTTTCTACTCTCAAATACCTTTATTCGTAACCAGCCGTTTGTGTCATCCCGGACAATGCTTATAACACTATCAGTGGTGGATCCAAGATTTTGGTTTGGGTAGGAAAGGGGGGGGGGGATAGAGAAGGAAGAGGAGGCTTGAATCGGGTGAAGTCGGGTTTTTATAGTGTAGTCGAACAATGTAAACTGAAATAGAAGAGAATCGACGACAGATCTCGTGTCAAAATTTTCAGATTGGCGCTCTTACAACAACGGAACTTTTTCCTCCAAAATTGCAATGACGTACGATGTCGGGGGTGCGTTTCCTTTGTTCGGCTAGTTAGTATAACGTGGAATCCTGATACCAGGTTGATTACGGGCTACCATGCACGAAACAAGCTTAGAAGAGGTGAAAATGATGTAAAGATTCCACAGAGGTGAAGATGATGTAAAAAATGCAACATCGGCATGGGACCGGTAACAGACATTTCAAGTGAACTGCAGGATTACGTTAAAATACGGTGGTTTAATTATAAATACAACATCGGTAAAAGAGAATAGCAACAATATCAGTGGTTAAACAATTAGACTCTAATTAGTCTGTGTAAATTACGTTACATCTCCAACAAGGTCAGGGTACTGTTTTACCACCGGAAAACTTACTTTTTGTCAAGTCTTATTTCTCCACACATAAAAAAAAAAAGTGATGGCTACATTTAAGTTATATTTTTCTGACCTACCTGTACTGTTTGGAGAGTGCTATCCTGCCAGAGTGAAAGGTATAAACGCACGTTCTGCGAAGTTGCTGAAGGGAAAAAGCTATTACTTCTGTATTAAGATAACAATTATTTGCAACTTTAAACGAAGTGTCTCATCTCTCTCTCTCTCTCTCTCTCTCTCATACATTATATATATATATGTACATATGTTTGTTCTTCATACAAATCCAGTTTTCATCCTATCTCGATGAAACTTTTCACCCTTATCCTTTGAAACAAGAAGAAAAATAGTGTCTACATTTGGTTGAACAATTATCTGTATAAATAATAGATGTTGTCTTATAATTTCGAAAAATTACTGAACGGCGATAGACAGACGCGTTGGATATGGAAGTCTCGGTACCGTTTTTCCGTGTAGCGGTCAGCTAGCTTAGTGGTTAAAGCGCTTGCTTACCACTATTTAGGTTGTGGTCCCCGGTTCAAATCTTCGTGGAGGCAAAGATTTTTAAAATTATTTTTCATCGTAAAAGTCACGCCTGGGCCGTCGGTTATTCGGATTGAATGTTAAACTGTAGATATCACATTTAGGGGTGCAATGAGAGGCAAATCGTAAGCAATCTTGCAATGATGTAGGTGTACATTTTTTACGTTGAATTGATCCCTCAGGGGTGTTTTGCAACAGTCTGTGTGTGTTCTGCAGTAATAATTACATAAATGCGGAATTCAGTCTCTGTCTTTTGTTACATCTTTACAACTAAATACCTATACCTATACCGATATTGACGGAATTTGACAAGAAAATCTGTAGGGAGGGCGCAGGACTTTTTTTTTCGGTATGATTGATAGTTGTAGTTACAAAGTTATGAGATCCTATCGAATGGTGACAGAGAGACGGATGTGTGTGTCTGTAATGTTATGTCGCTTGCTCAAGCTGTGTTTCTCGCGCATTATGTTAGTGTATAATTTGTTAAAAAATTTCGTTTAGAGAAATAACGTACTATTTAGTATAGATGTCGATTTTCTCTGTCCTATTACTTTGTGTCTGCTTAAATGTTTCTGGCACCAGTTTATTTTGCCTTCTTTTTTGACATGCCTTGCGGGCGTAAACTGGTCTAAGTTGTAGCTGTAGCAGAGCACGAGCAGCTAAAGTTATTAGAACCAAAGAATCGGATGCTCATGCTGAAGAAAGAAGAAAAGACCAAGCTGAAATAAAGTTGCCCTTAGTCAATACCCCTCCCCCACATCCCCTCACCTACGTTTTTTTCTGTTTTTAAATATGTTGAGACAGATTCCACGGTAGAATGATATAGTGATGGCTTTCCTGTCATATTATGCCGACTCGATGTTGTTTGGGACCAATCCTTTGTTACCAACAAATTTCTATATTCAATTCTGGCAAAGAAATTCTTAATCGACACATACGAAGTCGCGGGTATCAGCTAGTTTAGAATAAAATTGACCTAAAATGTCAATTGCGTTTTACCGTTCCAGTACAGAATACGATGATTTCCTGACATTCAATCATTGTTCTGAATACCATTTCCGAATAAACTATACGGATTATTATTATTATTTTTTTTTTTTTTTTTTTTTGCGCGAAAAGATTACAAACAAATGATGGGTTGGTTCATTGATAAAGGCCACGATTTTCTCAATTTTTCTTTTCTTTTGACAATTTTTTTTACGAAAGCTCTGATTACATCGCTGCCGTTGTTTTCAAATATATGTGAGGAGGTAAATTTAAAGGAGCTCTTGATTTTGAGTAAAGCTTAAAAAAGGTATTAAATTACTCGAATTAAATCCAATAAGGCATTGCTCTGTATTATTTACGCCAGTAGTGTGGATTTGGGGGAGTGATTTCACAAAGGATGCCGCCCTATTGTTCTAATTGGATACATTGTATCGTTCTATTCTATTGTTCTGTCAATCATTTTCACACCTATTGTTCTATTGTTATGCTAATTAGGCCACTTGACTAACCTCAGTTTCACCCCTCATTTTCACACCTATTGTCCTCCCCTAAGTCTCCTTCACTAACCTCAGTTTTACATACCTTCCCCAACCTTAGCACCAGCTGCCGATTCTAATGCTTTTTTGCAAGGCCACTTGTTTCAACACCTGCCTTTTCCCCTCACCCCTCCCCTTCAATAACCTCAGTTTCATCTCCCTCCTTGGGTGCACTCAAGCGTCACAAATCTGATCACTTAACCTATCATTCACCAACCCACAAAATATATAGCAAAAGCAGCAGAAAGAAAAAAAACCGCTGTTTGACGTACACCATTTACTCATTCGACTCTAATAAAATACGATTTAAAACAAATTCCAATCTTACTTCTTTCTTAAGTTATGAATTAATGTCTTTAAACGCGCCACTAAACACGTCTCTCAATTTTTATCGCTGGTGCAAGGTGTATAGTGAAAGAAGAAAAATCGTTGTTTGACGAACACCATTTCCTCATTCGACTCTAATAAAATACGATTTAAACCAAATTTCAATCATGTTTCTTTCTTAAGTTATGAATTAATGTCTTTAAACGCGCCACGAAACACGTGTCTCAATTTTTATAGCTGGCGCAAGGTGTATCGTGAAAGAAAAAAGCCGATGTTTGACGGCCACCATTTCCTCATTCGACTCTATATATTGTAGCACGCAGGTTTGTGGCGTACTACAAAATATGTAAATATTTATATTTAGTTATTTTTATATTCCGATTATATTAATATTTAATGAATATTCAGTACTTTAATTCACCGATCCGCGTAATGGATATCCCAGGCTGCCATATTTTCTTAAAATTTATCTGAGTAAAGAGGTTGCTACGTGGGGGAGCAGAAGGGATTTTGAAGCTGGTAGCGGTATTTCTACCAATGGCGTGGGATGCTACGAGCCATTGTCCGCTCGCATACAACGGCCAACCTCAAGGTCAGTGCGTTGACCCTGCGCAAGGATACCCGAACAGCACAAGGGCTGAAAAACGCGCAAAAGCCAGAGCAAATGGGGTGACTTCAAACCTTACGTGGTTTTGGAAGAAGTTAGACATCCAATGCCGTATCATATACGGGGTCTACAAATGTTAATTCATGGCTTCCTTTTTCATGTAACGAAACCTCGGGAAGAAGTTTCGGAAGAGAGGTAGAAGCGGCCATACTTGGTCATTCTGTGGTCAGAAGTCGCCGTGTCCAGACGTCATAGCGCAGAGTGGCACTATGTTGGAGGGTTCTGGCTTCGACCACAGGCTGGTCGTTTGATGCTGTCCATGCACTGATGGTCTCCGCCACACGCCGCCGCTGCTGTTGATGATGATTATGGTAACGTGTTCCATCGCCCATCATCGTTTCATGGTTTGGAAAGACTTTGAAGAATCCGTAATCGACCCATGTGACAGGATCTCTGCTCAATTCCATTTTAAGAGCTAGCTGGCAAATAACCTCATGAACTTTAAAGCTCCTTGTAAATTCAGTTGAGCCTTATTCTTGTTCATATTTTAATTCAAAAGGCGCCCCAGGGATTTTATCCACTATACATTTAACATATTTTTGTTGGCTTGTGGCCACGATGTTATCATGTATTTAAATTTATGAATGAAATATTTAACATTTAGTTTGTTTGCTATCTTCAGGCAGATTGTAAAGCCGGATAGTGCTTTTGATTGCAGTTACAAGTAATGTCTAACGTAACGTTAAATGTATCCGGCTATGTACAAGCCATAGCAAAATAATAAACTCAGCATTATATATGTTTTATCAATAGCAATCAAGATCTTTGCTATCTAAATATTAATTTCTTATTAAAATCAAGAACCACTTTAACATTAAAACTCAACACTAGAGTGCACGCGCCCTTAAATACTCCTTGAGTGCACACGCGGGCTACAGGCGTAGCCCATTTATGGGTTAATTAATTTTCGGAATCAGACAAAAAATATATGAAACAGAGTAAATAATTACTAAACATCTTTACTTTTATCATAATAACTTATACAATTAACAAAATTTTGTTTCTTAATTATAATTTGTAACAGAAACATAAACTTCTTAAAAATCAGCTATTTTTGGGAAGGTTTGAGTTCTTTTAGTCTTATTTTTATTTAGAAATATAATATTTATTATAAAATGGGTTTCCAGTTAAGTAATTGAACCAATTATCAAAGTCATTGATAATAAATCATTCTGTTGGCATACATTCAGGACAGACGACTGCCTGATGTTCGCTACAAATGCGCCTCATATGTTTGCTGCATTGCTTGCATGTGCTGTGGTCCCAAGCCCTACTGCAATAAGAACATTGACCAACTCCTCTCCGAATAGGCATATTATGTTGCGGGGTTTGATCTGCCTGTTCTAGATGTAGTCTGCCTTTCAGTTTTATACCTTTTAGTATATTTTTATGGGATATACGACGCTCTATATAAGGTCTTGCAAGATCGAATCCGACTTCTTGAAGATATTGACGACGGATCACTTTCATATCAGGGTTGTTCATCTGATATATTACAAAACCGTTTATTCCTGCAATATTTACAAAATTGTAAAACAGCATAAGAGGCTATCGACGACTGTTCCGAGTAACGTCGTATTGTTTACACATTTTATCAAAAACATCGACGCCAGGTTTTCAAGCGTCGCCAGTTGAATCATCAATTTTGGCATCATTATGGAGGGTAGACAACATCAGAAATACCTTATTTCGTTTTGTCATCCTCCAGCAACCATTTTAGTATTTGGGCAAGGTACACATTACCCGCCAACTAAAAATGACCAAAACATAATAAAGCTACACGAAAGATCCATAAACATAAACAACACACATAAAAAAACAGTTGTAGACATTATTTTTTATAGTATTACTACAGAAAATGTATCATATTTACCTCAATTTTGTCACTTGTATCTTAAATAATTAACTTCCTCCAATGCTCGCGCGGGCTACAGGTGTAGTCCATCAACTTTTAGGGCAATTTATGCAGACGTCCGTGCGCCACGAGAGATGGCACGCTACTGGCGGGGGTGGGAGAGAGTACTTGAGGAATACACTGGACGATTAATCAGTAGTGCCCCAAGTTTAAAAAATATACGACAATATTACACGTTGGGCTACATATGTAGCCCGCGCGTGCACTCTAGTGTTAAAGCAACGGCAATCACCCCCCCCCCCCCGTTACAATATGGAAGGAAATAAAATATACTCTATATTGAGCGCTTAATAAAATACGATTTAAACCAATCATATTTCCTTTTCAAGTTATGAATTAATGTCTTTAAACGCGCCACGAAACACAAGCTCATTTCACGTAATATTAAACATTTAATTTCTACTCCAACCCTACTAGGTACGTAAATTAAATTTATATCGCGATCATTCTAAAAATATAAACTGTCCAATTTACCAATAATATTTTTTTAAAACTGATATTTTCGGTAGCTGATCAGAAATTTTGGTCGCTGAGCAAGGCGCCCTTCCCTATTCAGATTCTAGGGTCCATACGCACACAATACCCTCTTGTCCTCAGCTCTCGACCCAAGACGCAAGTTCATTTCACGTAATATTAAACATTTAAGTTGTACACCAACCCGACTAGGTACGAAAATATAATTTATATCGCCATGATTCTAAAAAAAATAAGATTTCCAATTTACCAATAATATTTTTTTTAAACTGATATTTTCGGTAGCTGACCAGAAATTTTGGTCGCTGAGCCAGGCACCCTTCCATATTCAGATTCAAGGGTCCATAGAAACACAATACCCTCTTGTCCTCACCTCTCGACCCAAGACGCAAGTTCATTTCACTTAATATTAAGCATGTCATTTCTACTCCAATGCTCAGAGCTTCAATTGATATTTCAGCAGCCTCCTATTCACGAATAAAAAACCTGACTCATGCGAGCGAGCGTTCTTACATATAACGCCATTATGCACACCGCAAATGTGCAGCAGATGTTTTATGAACCGCATTTGGTCGGTCCGCATCTATAAAAATAAGCGATTGAATTTATACGCTCACCTCAACGGCAGCAGTTTTGTGGGGATCAGTAAGGCACAATAGCTTTAAACAATTCCAAATCTAACGCTTATGACAATCATGTATGAATCAACGATGCCCCCTCTGGGGAACCTAACGTTCTATTGTTAAGCCACATGCTCCCCTCCAAAGCAGCAGCTACGCACTGCATTGTTATATTGTTAGGTCTAGTGATCCCTCTAAACGTCATCTCGCTTACCGCACCAGTCACTGCTTCCTTGTTTTGTTATATTGTTAGGTCAACTGACCCCCACTAAACGTCATCTCGACCACCGCACCAGGAACTGCTTCCTTGTACTGTTATATTGTTAGGTCAAGTGATCCCTCTAAACGTCATCTCTGTCACCGCACCAAGGTTCTGCCTCCATGTATTCTCCTATTGATAGACCGCTTAACCGTCACATGCATTCCCCCACACGAAGTATGAAGCCGCGCGCAACTGTGTTTGCTTGTATTCATTCTGCATTTAATACTATGAATCTATTATACATGGAAATCTGAAAGTGCTTGGGGGGGCACCCCACAGTAAGCAGTTGCTGTGTAGAACAAATGCAATCGCGTTGTGTCCGGAAAACCGGCGCGCAAGATTCGGTCTTCTTAGGCCACGCAAAATATCGGTCTTCTTAGGCCGCGCGAAATACCGGTCTTCTTAGTACGCGGTTGGACGGGGGGGGCCAAGCACTTTTGGATTTCCATGTATAAGTGACACCATGAGAATGGCATATGACAACTTGTTGTAGTGACCTAACTCAGTATTACAACCTCACAGTACACCTAGGATTCGTTGAATTAACCTAACCTGAATTAACTCTAACCTGCTTTAAAAAACACTTTAACATTCTGCACTGACCTGACTTTAACATAAGATCTGCCTACCTATGTAGTATCGTACACTTTGTAGTATCGTTTAAAGCTGTAGTACAAAAATTAACCATTCTCCGTTCTGCATCAATATCTTTCAACGAAAGAAAATAGTAAAATAACTAGAATTACATTCTTCTCGGAATATTTAAACCACCGGATATAGCGTCAGTGCTCTAAAAAGTATGGAGACTGTATTTGCAGGTAGCCTGATTTAAATAATTTGTTTTATGCTCCAACTGAATAAAGATTAATTTAAATTTTCCAGTAATGTTGAATATATTTTCTAGTATACTGGTGCCATTATGTTTCGATCTTGTGGAGGGTCGTGCTGTTAACATACTGTTTAATGAAACTTGTGATGTCATCATCTTCTGCATGCTCTGTGTAGTTCCAGTTAAATTTCTCAGTAACAGTCAGCCAGCATTCTGAAGTATAAAATACTGAAAACAACTGTGAGAAGTAAATAAATTGTGCACCTCCTTCAGAGTCAAAGGAAAATTCAACGCTTACAGCGGTAGAAATCTTCTTGTCGAACTGGTTTGCGTAGGTCACATATTTCACTATATTAAGGCTGGTCTAATACATTTCCTGTGTGATTTGACATTTTTTCTTTTCGTGTCAAAAAAATAAACCCCTTCTCTGTCCTAACTATATTCATTCTTGTAAGTAATACAAGATATTAATGAAAATTTCATCCAAATTGTGAGAGCCGTTTCTGAGATACAAAATACATACAAGAATTGTTTTGGTATCTTTGGTAGTTGCATTCGGAAACTAATTTTTTTACGAGCGCTGAAATGACTGAGGCAGTTATAAGTAACATATTTGGTCACAGTTAGATTTTATATAAGTTTCTGGCACCACAACAATTCTTTTTTAAATTTTTTGTACGCAACGTCACTTTCTTTGCTTAAGTTATGAAATTTACAACTACCGAACATTTGGTAATATCAAACCAATAGCAGATAGACTGTGCAAGTGGGTTATGTGATCCGCCAGTGGCTTAGTAAAAATACCAATATTTTCAAATTGTATGTATGGAGCATTGCAATTTATGATGAGGCATCATGGAAGAATGAAATTAGACGATGCGGCAAGAAGTTTTTGTGGTTGCCTCCGTGTTTTATTAACTAACACATTTCGGTTTTCCTCAAATCACTCCAGGCGAATGCATGAATGCATGCCCCTTCCTCCTTAGAGGCGGGAAGGGGCTGTTGGCAAGGAACGGAATTCGGCTATGCCTCTTTGAAGGAAGCATTCCGGTATTCGCCGAGAGTGATTTAGGGAACCCATGGGGAACCCAAAATTTGGATGACCGGACGGGGATTTAAACCCACGTCCTTCGGAATGCGAAGCCAGAGCGTTACCGCTCACCCACAACGCTCCGTTTGAAGAATTTTGGTAGTACATTCACACACTTCTTTTATGGATTCAACTCAAATCAAGATTTTTATTTCGTATTCATTGTACACGATTTCTCGCACTACAATATTTAATTTATATTTCTTACATAGTAACAAGGAGTGGTGGGTCATCAGATTCAAAACCATTAGATTTTATACTCCAACTAGCAGAGGTCCCGGTGTTGCTCGGTTTAGTTGTTGTTGATTTACCCATATACTGTTTTTATTCATGTAATGAGTAACATGTTCCAAGTTTCATACAATTTGGCCCATCAATTTCCGGAATTAATGCATACCAAGATTCATCCCCAACTTAACATGAAAGAAGTGGGTTTAATTTGATTTATCCGTACACTATTTTTATTCGTCTGAACAGATTCATGCTCACCAAGTTTCACTGATTTCGTACCGGCCATTTCCGGTATAAACTAACCTGTGATTTAACAGCACACTTCCAAGAACGGGGAGGCTTGGGTGCTTTGATACGGAATGTCAGTTCATTTTAGTCCAGGTTACATTTCAAACTAATTACATTTGCCAATATTGCTGCTCGAAAATCGAAACATTACGCACATTATTACATACCACATACATGAAAATGTATCTGGAATATATCTGTTTATTCCGGCATTACATAAAAAATAAATATTTTGAGTGGATTTTTTGAATTTGAAAGTTTGGGTTCAAAATTAAAATTTTACGTATATCTTAAGCCGTAACGGCACCTTTACTTTAAGAATAATCAAGCATTATCTGAAAACTGCCGAATCGATTTTGAACGAGTTTTTGTAGCATCAAACACAGAGACTAGATGTGTCTGAATGTGCTGGCTCATCTGCCGTTGGAGTCAAAAAAAATTTCTCATTATGTTACTTCATCTTGCACTGTAGCTCAAAATTAAATTCTATTTCGTAACTGTATAGTTGAATATCAGGTATTCACAGTTGTATATCAGTTATTCACAGTTGTATATCAGTTATTCAGAAATAAGCGAGAAATAAAAAAAAGACTTTATTTTCTTCGATTTATTTCAAGGATTTGCAGAATATGGCACCATGGTTATCATAGAAACTGCATTACAAAACAACGCAATAAATTATAAAATGAAGAAAAGCTGCTTTGTTGTCCTAAACTGTTTTTATTTGCAACACTAAAGGCTTAATACAACGTTCTATTTCTATTAAAAGCCATCAGCCTACGCATTAATTATTATGAACACAATGAATCCACTTTTAGCTCCAAACGCCAGATATTTTTATCTGACATTCGATATATCGAGAAGTTAAATAGATTATAATACGACTGAAAGCTAGATTATGTCAGAAAGTAAAGAAAAATTTAATGTTTAGCTATGGGCCCAAGAGGTATGCGTCACATCGTGAGTATTTAGCTTGTGAAACCATGTAAAATCGAAAAATGGATGGCCAGACGGGGATTTGAATTCAGGTGATCACGAGTTTAAGGCTTGAGCGTTACCGTTCAACTATCTAGCTCGCTTTATAGTTTAAGTTAATTGCGATAGAGCCCACGCCCCTGTAGCAATTTCTCCACACACCCTTTTTCGCCTAACAGAGTATTTTTGCCGTTTGAGTTAAGTTTTTGTATTTCAGAAATGTTGCATTTAAACTTTCTTCACAAGGAAACAAAATTCCATGTCGATTCAGTACTAAAACAGTATTCGTTGAATTTGAATACTCTTTTAAGGAAAATCTTTCAACTGTCGCGTTGCAATTTGGTGATGTATTCCTATGTAACACCATAAGAAAAATCAAAACTAAAGATTGTTTACACTTCTCGTTAAACCAGATGATGCATTCTTATCTAACTTGACGAGACACATTGAAAGTGAAATGTAAAATATTGTTTTGTCCTTGGGATATGGTATCTCTATATTGAGGTTGACAGTTTGAAACGAAACCTGGACCAGAAAAAATCACAAAGTCACAAAGTACTACACGGTGGACATGTACAATGAGAGTTTTGATTTCTTTCTAGCACTTGTGGTCAAGTTGAGAAGAAAATCGTTGTCAAAAGGAAAGAATCTATACCTATAAATAATTTTTGGCTTTCGATATGTCTAGAGCTAAGCGAGATGTGTACTTTTTTACTTTCTATCTGTCTCATATAAGAATTCATCATCAAATTGCGGCGCAACAGTTAACGTAAAAACCACACTAGTAAACAATTGAATAAATTATGAAATTAATAAATACTGCTAAAGCCATTGCATTTCTAAACAACGCTATAAAATATAAAATCAATAAAACATAGATTACATCAGATACATACGCGTATAGCGCAGAATTGCAGCGTAATATAAAAAACCATCAGCATAAATACCAAAAAAAGTTTAGTTGTCCTATGCCGTTATTATTCTCAACATTAAAGGTTTAATACATACTTCTAATGACATAAAACCATTAGCGTACATATTAATTACAACGTTGCAATTCCGTGAGGATTCCTATGTAATACCACAAGAAAAATGAAAATTTAAGATTTTTTTTTTACATATATCTCGATTACACCTCTCGTTAAATGTTATCTCACAGCTGACATGGTTAGATTGAAATGCAACCTGGACGTAAAAAAAAAATTTCGAATAAGCCAAATCGACGATGTATTCTTTTCTAACTTGGCGAGACATTAAAAGAGAGTAGTAAAATATTGGGTTATCTTGCTTTGTTCTTGAGATACTGAATCTCTAAACTTAGGTGGTTAGTTTGAAACGCAACCTGGACCAAAAATTTTTTCGACATAGTCATAAGGCACTACATGCTGGATAAGTACAAAGGGTGTTTTCATTTCTTTCTAGCGGTTGTGGTCAAGTTGATACGTAGTTTGAAGCAAAAGAAAATCGTCATGAAAAGGAAAAAAAAAACGATACCTATAAATAATTTTTTTACATTCGATATCTCGAGAAATAAGCGAGATTCATAATTTGTTTTTACTATCTGTCTCACTCAGTTATATAAGAATTCATCATCAAATTACGCCGTCACGGTGGACGTAGAAACTGCTTTACTGAACAGTGCAACACATTATGATACGAATAAAAGCTAGGTTATGTAAGAAACTCGAGTGTATAGCGCAGAATGTAATGCCAATAAGCGCTCAATTGTCATAATGGGTTACTTTCTAACAGTAAGGCCTTAACCCACACTTCTGTTGGTGTTAAAAACCATTGCATTACTAAACAACGCTTTAAAATATAAAATATATAAAACCTAGATTACGTGAGAAACACGCGCGTATAGCGTAGAATTGCAGCCTAATACCAAAAAATGTTCAGTTGTCCTAAGTCGTTATTATTTTCAACACTAAAGATTTAATACATACTTCTAATGATAAAAAAAATCAGCGTACGTATTAATTACTGCAAACGGAATGAATCTATCAGCACAAAACACCTGATGCCGTTATTATTCCTAACACTAAAGGTTCAATACAAACTTCAGATGATAAAAAAAAAAAAACCATCAACGTACTGTAAGCTCCAAGCGCCTGAAAAAAAAATCAGTTAAATGTTGGTTAATGTGAATAACTGAATCCAAACTTAAATTCCAGAGAAATTTTAGTATTAGTTTTACCTGTATGATTCAATGTCATTATCCAGAAAATTATCGTAAATAATTGTTTTAATAACATTGATATCAGAGACAAATACTAAAGCTGATGGTCAAAGACATTGCCAGACATTGGAGGCAAAGAAAATTTCTACTGATTTTTCATTAATTCCTCGCATTGAATACGGCCATCGATGGCGTTTAAAAACTAAACACCCTGTATTAAAGGAAGTAATATTTCAAGTTTTGTTCAGTGTGGAGTATGAAAAAATTGTTATTACTGTAAATTACTCATTAAAGGCTATGGTGAGAGATATTATGTTGTAGTTGTGTATTTAGTGCGATGAATGCGGCATCTAGTGGTTCCTCCTGTGATATTCCTCACCAAACGTTCAGAATTTAATGCTCCTACATAATTTGACGTTGAAACATAAGACATGCCAGACAAGTGAATTAAGATTCTAACCTTTAAAACGGTGAAAACCCCATCGAAATCTGCTCCGTAGATTCCGAGTTTTTATACGACAAATATTTCCGGTTTTCGTTTCATAGATATAGATTTGGACAAGAGGAAAATTAGAAACTGAAGTTTTGCATGAAAAGTAACACGAGAGGTGACTACTAGTGTCTCAAGAATAAATAACTTTGTTTCGAATTACCGAAACCTTAAAATAACAATGAAATAATTTTATTTTTTGGTCTTTAGAGCATCAAATAGCACTTGCCCATTGTTTAGTTTCTGTATCATGGTCATAATAGCCAGATAAAAAAAAATTGGGAGTGTCTTATATAATATAGCCGTATCTATATATATATTAAAAATTACATGTTTATGCTTAAACATTTCCCCCCGAAAAGTGATAATAAAAATTTTACCGAATTGCCATAATCTCAGAGTCCTTGTGACGTATGTTGGACAATTTTGTCATCTAAGGTTAGTGCAAGTTTTATTTAGTTTCAAGAGATATTAGCCTCTGCGCGATAAGTGCCAAAACTTCTTGTACAACCAGACCCAATGTGCCGTCAACACTTCAGCAAAACGACCAGACATACGGCAACTGTTCTGTACTTACTTGGGAGCCGGAAAACCAGGGGAAACCCCATAATATTACATGTAATTATAAATGATATGTCATGTTTTTTTTCATACCAGGAAACAGAGGTTATATGATAGGGTATATTTAATACAAAACAAATGAAATTTCAATATAGTGACTTTTATTCGTGCCACGAACAACTAACATTTTTACTAACTGGAAAAACATACATGAAACTTACGTTATAACATAGTGGAGAATATACAAAAGACAACTAACATTTTTATTAACTGGAAAAACATACATGAAACTTGCATTATAACATGGTAGAGAATATACAAAAGACAACTTACATTTTTAATAACTAGAAAAACATACATGAAACTTGAGTTTTTTAAAATACCTATTGTGCTTCAGCGTGGGGGATGTTTTGGTGTATGTAATGTAATGGTCCAAATTACATTTCAGTATTTTTTATGAATGTATCGATTATTAGCGGGGCTTGGGAGCAAGTGTGCTGAAGATTTTCCCAAGGGGTCGAACGGGCCGGTTAGCAAAATGCTGTTGTTTGCGGCTTAGTGGCATCCTTTAGTGGCGGGAGAAGGGTCGCTCTCTACCTGCGCGTAGGAATTTGCCGAGACCTGCTCAGAAAACATTCATTCTGTTCTGGAGCACTAAACGTGTTACACGCAGTTTCTACTGACTGCCCAGTAGGAGCGTTAAAAGTTTTTTTCTGTTGCTTGCATGCAGCATGAACCAAGCTAACGAGCGGCTGATTGGTTAAGCTTGGTTTCTACCTGTGCTTAATAGTGATACTTACTGTATCAATTACCCCACCTGTTTTGGCGAGGAGACACGAAACGAGCTGCTGTGGCCGCTTCCTGTATTCTACAAGAAACGGTAAATCACAACTGAATTATCAAGAACAATGAGGAATGGGGAAATCGTAACACGCCCTGAAAGATAATTTAATAATGCAAATGCAATCAGTGCTTTGGTGTTGCGTTATTAGATAGCCGGCCTAATCATATTTTAATTTCATATGTCATTAAAGGGGAGAATGATTTTATACCGCTGCATGAATGATAAATTTGTAATTTTATATTAAGCGAAAATAATTTCTGGATCTTGAGATAAATATATGTGGATAATCATTTATTTGTTTGTTTGACGTAACATCTTGTAGACTAATATGTAGATTAAATGCAGTTTGTTACCTGGGTATAGATCTTTCATTTCTGGATCCCGAACAATAAAAAAAATTAATATTAGTAAGAATTTTAATGAGTAAAGTTAGATGACTATTGCAAATGGAACCCAACGTGGGGCTATTAAGTGTTGCTAATTAATTAATTAATGCATAAAATCAAAATTGTTCAGGTGGACAACTCAATTCGGTATTGCGGGGTTTTCTTTTCTGTGGCATGTCAGAGATCATAGTTTGAGTGATGCATGAAAATGTATATTAACATGATTTATTTTCAGTCACAGATTTCCAAATCTGCAGCAAAATTTAACGGCGTTGATGGTTGTAAGTGATTTGAAATTTGGTATTTTTGATGTCGACCTGATGTTTGAATGGTTGGATATGAGAATTAATTTGATGTAACTGGGATAATGTTTAAAATTTAATGATTCTATGTTATCGGGAGGTTTTTGCCATGCGTAAGGTATAGTGTTTTAAAAAGTAAACTTTCTTCTTCACTTGGGAGAAGAATAGCAAATTTTGGAAAGTTTTATGATTCTTCGATCTGGTAAGGTTAAGACAAATAAAATGGAAAAGTTAGAGGGTTTAGCAGCCGGAAGTTCTAATGAAAATTTACTCTCCAGGGTAGAAGATTCTGAGAAAATTTCGCCACCGGAAAACGATCAGGTAGATAACTCTGTCATTAGCGGGCCGGAATTAAGCGAAACCGTTGACGAAAGAATGCAATGTTTATTTCCACGACAATTGCTATCACAATTGATGGAAATGATCAAAAATGGGTATGAAGAAATGAAAAGGGGGCATGAAGAAATGAAAAAGGGGCATGAAGAAATGAAAAGGAGGCAGGAATCATTCAAAAATCATTGGAAGAGAAAATTGAAAATGTTCACAAATCAGTCCAAAATGAATTAAAATGTGTGCGGGAAGAAATAAATGTCAAATTTGACGTGTTTTCAAATGCTATATAGGGTGACGTCAAAATTTTGAACAATAAAACAGCTGATTTAAAGTCCAGATGCGATGGGTTTGATGAATTTAAAGAGAAGGCAGCCAAAGACATAGACAGAACCAGTGGGCAGTTAAATCAAATCCACGAGGAGATCAAAATGAAAGAAAAAAGATGGGAACTGGCAGAAACTGCAATTGCGGATCGGTGCCAGCAGATTGAAACGGGCTTACAGAATATTGCTGACACTTTTGAAATAGCTCGCGGAGAACGTGAAAATCTGATAAAATCTCATGACGAATTTAAGAGTTCCATCGCGGGAAAATTTAGCAAAGTAGAAGACGAACTGGTCAATATACGACAAGACGTCATGAATCAGATGCCAGCTGAATTTACCTCACAAAATCGGAGCAATGTGTACAGTTCTGTGGAACTTAATCTTCCAAAGTTCGGGATTAAAAGAAAAATTAATCCGAAGGAATTCCTAAGAGAAATCGAGAATTATTTTCGAATTAAAAATATTCCTGAATCTTTAAAGATGATGTTGATCATGCAGGCGCTAGATAATGATGAGAAATCTGGCTTCGTGTATCTAATTTATCGGATGTTTCCTACAATGAGTTTAAAGAGAAATTTTTGGCCACTTACTGGGATTTAAATGCACAAGGAGAATTGATGCTAAGAATTTACAAAGGCCGTTTCAATCCAAAAGGTGAAGATTCAATGTATAGATATGCTTCTAGATTAACTATACTGTCAAGAGAACTAGACAATCCGCCTAAAGATGCAGAATTGATATTTGCGTTGACTTCTCATTTCTCCCCACACATAAGATGTCAATTGAATCCAGTGTTTCTGCATAGTATGGACCAATTCCTAAATACTTTAAAAAATATTGATTCAGCATACAAGCCTAGTGTGGACACTACTGAAAAAGGCAAAGATTCTCCTCCGCCATCCGAAGAATCAAAATTTTCGAAACCAGCAAGGAAATGGTCGCAGTAACAATCAACAGGCAAGAAATCAAGGGCAAGGAAGCTGGAATAATGGACAAGAAAGGAAACATTTCTTCCAACCAAGGAATGAAAATTTCCAACCTAGAAAACAGGCGGGGGGAAATCAGGAATACGATCGTCAGGGAATAAATGCAGTATAGTAAAGAGAGAGTAACGAACCGCACGAGGTCCCTCAAGCAAAGAAATGTTGTAAGGAAAATGATACCGTAGACGAAATGCCATTGGTACCACAAAAGGCATGACTGTCGCCTTATCAGGAGGATACTTTGAAACCCAAACGGCGAGAGGTAAATAAAAATTTGGAATACTGGATATCGGGAGGACCGGAATTCGATAAGGAAGAATCAAGAAATGACCAAATGATAACAGGACCCATTCAAGCAAAGTGCCCACATATTTCAGCCATAGTTTTAAATATACCATGTAATGCATTACTGGATTCGGGCTCAACTTTAACGGCGATTTCCGAAGATTTATTACGCCGTATGCAAGGGACGGGGAGGATGATAGAAATTATTCCTATAGAAAGACTGGTTTTAACACCAGCTTTTGGATCAAAACAAAAACACGTTACCGAACAGGTGATATTAGATCTTGTGATCGAAGATCAAGCAGTGGAGATTATTGCTTTGGTGGTAAGGGGATTGGCATTTGATGTCATTTTAGGGTGTGACACTTTACAGAAAAACAAAGTGATCCTTAGTTGGGAAGACAACTCTATAAGAAACTTAATATCAAAAACTATAATGTGGTCGAGAACGGCAGAAGGTGTGGGATTAAGAAGTGAGGATATGAGTCTATATGAACACGAAGAAATATCGCGAATTTCGGGCGAACGGTTTAGTGGAATTATGGCAACTTTGTACGCCCGTGCGGATGAAGAAGAAAAGGTCCGGCACGCACTAGAGAAAGCGGTCGGCACCTGTAACCATTTGTCCAATGAACAGAAAACGATTTGGAAGACCTGTTAGAGAAAAACCTTTCTGTATTCTCATACTACCCCGGAAAAATTAAGGACCTGGTTTATAAATTTGATATCAGTAGTGGCCCACCCATAAAAGGACATTTGTACCCTGTGCCGCAGAAACATCGAGAGGCGGCAAGAGAAGCAATAAACACAATGTTAGCCGAAGGGATAATTTCTGTTGCGGCTTCACCCCATGTAAATGCAATAACGGTTGTGGAAAAAGGGGATGGCACAGTTAGGATATGTCTGGATGCCAGACTTCTTAATTCACGAATGGAAGGGGATGGAGAACGACCTGAACCTATCTATGACATAATGTCCAGATTCAGAGGAAAAAGCTGGTTGACCTCATTCGATTTGACGGCGGGTTTTAATCAACTGGAGTTGGATGAGTCATGTCGAAAATATACTGCTTTTTTTTTTGAGGGTAGACAATACACTTTTTCCCCGAATACCTTTTGGCCTTAAAAATTCTTCCTGTGGATTCATCCGGGCAATGAATGAGATTATTGGCCCGGATATAAAGACATTTTGCAGTATGTACGTGGATGATTTATTAGTAGGGGAAACTTTTGGGGAACACCTTCAAAACTTACAACATTTGCTCACTACTCTAAAAGAACATGGAGTAACGTTGCGCCCAGATAAAGTGACTCTATGTGCTCAGGAGGTAAACTATCTCGGTTATACCATATCCACAAAAGGAGTGGCTCCCAACAAGAATAAGATTGGGGAAATATTGGAGTGTAATAAGCCAAAAACGATTAAGCAATTAAGAAGTTTTCTAGGCGTGTGCACATATTATCGGAGATGCATTCCAAATTTTTCCATTATACTGGGGCCACTATACCAACTCCTGAAGAAAGGAAAGAAATGGGAGTGGTTAGAGCCGCAAGAAGATGCATTTTTAGGAATAAAAGGAGCATTTGCCAAACACGTGTGTTTAGCTCATCCAAATTTTAAAACTCCATTTTATATTAATTGTGACGCGAGTTTGGACGGTTTGGGTGCAATTCTTCAGCAGAAAGATAAAGATGGAAATATGAGGATAGTTGATACTGCCAGTCGGTCGCTTAAAGCGGCTGAACGATCGTATTATACAACAGAGTTAGAAATGGCGGCTATCCATTTCGCGGTGGTGAAGTTCCAGGGATATATTTCAGGAAGAAAGACTTTTGTCAGGACAGACCATAAGGCATTAAGTTTTTTGAAGAAAGCTAAATTTTGTAGTGGAAGGATAACCCGGTGGGCATTATTTTTGCAATCTTTTGATCTAGAGATTGAGTACTGCAAAGGAAAAGATAATACTGTCGCAGACTGGGTGAGCAGGAATCCGGTCGATCGCACACTGACACAAGAACGATCACGAAAAGCAAATGAAGTAATCATGGCCGTCATGACGTTTTACGATGGGACCAACCCTGATGATCTAAAAGAAAGAATAATATTAGAGCAACAACGGCAGCCAGATATCAGAGCAGTAAGGCAATTTCTATGCCATGGAACAGGTGGAGAAAGTCCTCGAGTTAGAACTGTTGCCATGCTGTGCATAATGCATGATGATGTATGTTTTCGGAGGTTAAACGCAATTTGCGGATGGAAAATATGGTTGCCGGACGCTCTGGCACATTATGTAATAAAATTATACCATGGGCAACATGGCCATCAAGGAAAGGAAAAAACTTCCATAATGATGAAAAGGGAATGGTATTGTGTGGCCCTAAGACGGAAAATTGGACAGGTTACCCGTACTTGTGACATCTGTCAGAAAATAAAACATCCGAACACACGGAGCATAGGGGAATGTAATCCCATTATTACAGATCGCCCAAACCAACTATTATGTGTTGACCATTATGGACCAATTCCAAAAGGACAATTTGGCCGTCAACACATATTTTTGGTCGTGGATGCTTTTTCAAAACTTGTAAAATTATACGCAGTTTCCAGACTAAATTCAGCGCAGACAGTGCGCATAATAACTGAAAAATACGTGCCAATTTACGGGAAGCCGACCCGAATTCTTTCAGATAATGGATCCGTATTTACAAGTAGGAAGTGGCAAACTGGAATGGAAAATGCAGGAATTGAAGTCATAAAAAGCTCCATTAGGTGCCCACAAACAAACTTAGCTGAAAGGTACATGAGACAATTATCAGTGTATTTTCGTCTTCTGGTTGGAGAGAAGCATTCTGGATGGGTAAAACATTTAGAACGCATCGAAACATATTTTAATACCACTTTCCACTGTTCAACTGGATGCCGACCCATTGATTTACATTTCGCTCAAGAGATCGCGCCACTAGCGGCACATATCATAAATCAACCTGATTCTGGTATAACTAATGACTTAGAAGAAAGAATGAGAAAGGCAAGCGAACACCTCCTGGAAAAGGCAAGACGTCGGGAAGAGAGAGCGAACAAAAATAAAACCCAGTCATTTGAAGTAGGGGATTTGGTATTATTAAAGAATCAGAAACCATCAGATTCTGAGAAGAAACAAATATCGAAGTTCTTTCACATATTTTGTGGTCCATTCCGAGTGGAGAGAATAATTGCCCCAAATGCGTACTTATTAAAAGATGGTAATGGGAACATAGGCGTGCATAACACGCGGAATTTAAAGAAATACCATAGTGAGGTTATTTAAATTTATAAGATAGATATTAAGTTTATATAAATGAGATTTAAAGCACCAAGTCAAAATCTTCCACCAGCATCAAATATTTAGCACTATTAACAAACGAAAATTTTCACGATCACCAAAATTTTGACACGTGATAATATAAAGTTATTGGTATGGCAGACTATTGATATAAGATAGAGGTGATCGATATGTAAGTAAGATAAATTTTAATAAAATTGCATGTTCAAAAGAAGGGGGCACCTAGAATCAATCATTGTAGATGAAAATATCATTCAAATAGCTAAGGTATAAATATACAAAAAAATAGTGTTTTCAAATAAATAAATAAAAAAAAATCACTTAGATTAAAGGATAGTGGGTAAAGTTATGAGATTATTGGATTAAAAAAAAAAAAAAAATCAAGTATCTAAAACCTACGTTGCCGCGTTCTTCTAAATGTAATATGTATGCATGTTTCGAACGAATGTAGCATGTCCGAAGTGATCTCTGACATGTGCCATGGGAAGGGAGATTTTGCATATTTTGAGGTGTGTTGCATGGGAATATAGATTAATTTAACTCATATTAGAAATAGTTGAATGTCTAGAAATGAAAGATTTTAACATAATCTGAATTTTAAATATGTATCTAGTATATAATTTAAGTTAAAGTGAAGCACTGGCATTAACGATAAAAAAATTTGGAGAATGTTAAAACGAGTGTACAGTCAAATAATTCAGTGAACAGACAATGTGAAAACAAAATGTCTCAGGACAAAACACAGCGGTTATGGTCAAGTGATAACACTAATATTCATTGGCCATATAGTACCATTGCTCATCTGAACATTATGGGAAGTTAAAACAATGACAATTTCAACGTATTTGTGAAAATTTTTAAATAGAGACAATTATAAGAAATTGTGAAAATGTAAATAACAACATAATTTTAAATAATGTCATAGTAATGACGTATCCATTGTAAAAGCTTGTATTATATAAGACATATATAAATTTTAATTTTTAGGTGTAAGATGTTTAAAATATTTTGCATAAAATTTGGATGTGATTCATAGGGGATCTAAAATTGTAAGAGAAAATCAAAATCTTTTGCGAAGTATTTTGATTTGTTTTAAAGGGGGAAGTTTATGTAATGGTCCAAATTACATTTTAGTATTTTTTATAAATGTATCGATTATTAGCGGGGCTTGGGAGCAAGTATGCTGAAGATTTTCCCCAAGGGTCGAACGGGCAGGTTAGCAAAATGCTGTTGTTTGCGGCTTAGCGGCATCCTTTAGTGGCGGGAGAAGGGTCGCTCTCTACCTGCGCGTAGAAATTTGCCGAGACCTGCTCAGAAAACATTCATTCTGTTCTGGAGCATTAAAAGTGTTACATGCAGTTTCTACTGACTGCCCAGTAGGAGCGTTAAAAGTTTTTTTCTGTTTCTTGCATGCAGCATGAACCAAGCTAACGAGCGGCTGATTGGTTAAGCTTGGTTTCTACCTGTGCTTAATAGTGATACTTACTGTATCAAGTAGCCCACCTGTTTTGGCGAGGAGACACGAAGCGAGCTGTGGCCGCTTCCTGTATTCTACAAGAAACGGTAAATCACAACTGAATTATCAAGAACAATGAGAATA
>CM061919.1:131070019-131095009 GCA_031002005.1 Vandiemenella viatica
TCCGAAAACGGTACTTACTCTGGCTTCACGTAATTGTTTGATATAAAAAGCCAAAAATGAAATATCAGATTCCCTCCAACGGTTGTCATTTGGAATAAATGTGACGGAGACCTCATCCGTTACGATATGATTGGAAAATTAGACGGGATTGACCTACAGTTAACAACTTTTAGAGCTCGTATCTCGCGAAATTCATAATTAAAATTAAAATATCCCAAAGTAACACTGAATACACTTTTGAGGTCCTACCCCAAATACCACACTTCATGGTGAAAGAGAGAAAAAAAATCAAAATTTACTGTTTTTATATATGTTTCATTAGGATTTAAGTATTCTACGTTACACTCCGTGACTTAAGCTATCATTAAGTGCAGTGTCGTTAAAATCCTTCGATCGGTTTTTGCATGATGCGCGGTCAGACAGACAGACCAAAATTCCAAATTATACAGTTTTGGCGTCTGTACACTGTAATAGTCCTTTCTGAAATAAATTCCATATATAGACACATTTACACAATTTTTGTAATGTAGTATAGATGTGGCTTAGTCTCTCTCATCATTACTTACTGTAAAGAATACCGAAAGTATTTGAAAATATTTCTCACACACAATCAAATGCAAATGATGGAACTGAGGAGTCTTGCGTGGATTCTGAAAACCAAAATCTTGAGTTCCTTGTTTTCTGTTACGCAGTATTAAATCCTGGATCCACAAGCAAAAATCATAAATAGCTTGGAAGTCATTACAAGAAGTAGTAGGAGGTCCGGAATATGTCTCTCTTTTATGACTCTTCCAGTTTACCCACAGGCGTCAGAAGAACACGCCATATCATGCAGGAGTTGATAAAGCAAGCACCTTTGCAAATAATACACTGCTGAAAGAAACAAAACTAGCTGACAATTAAATACTTCTTAAAGATAATCCTAGACGGTAGAAGCAGAAAAGCAGAAAGAAATGGAGTTCAGACATTAAAAGCGTCAAAATTTTAGTCTAATCAAGCAACACAGAAATCTCTCGCTACCTATCCGTGAAGCTACGACCGTGAAGCAGAGAACACATCCAGAATAAACAAAATAAAAAATACGCGAAATAGTCAAGAAGGAATTCTCAGAACTGAAAATAGAAACAGCAGCATGAAGTGTAACAATATTTCCGTCGTGGATTAATTATGCTCAAACGACTTAGTCTTCAAAGGTGTAATTCGATTAAATAAACAAAATATTCCAAATAAAACATCAAACAAAAACAATCTTTCAAATAAGAAACACAATCAAAAAGTAAGTCGCATAAAGTCACAACTTTTCCCCAAGTCTAGATATTTTGATGACAGCTCTGTTTGAAGACCAACCAGCTATCTCCAGTATCACGTCATTCTTCAGATGAACTTTATTTTCGCTGCTGATATTGGTTGAATATGCTGAGAATATCAATATTAAAGAAATAGATGAAATGGCTGAAACAATAACTGACTGCGGTATAAGTTGGAAAGAGGAGACAAATTCTGAAAATGTAAAGCCAGTAGTAAGGGTGTTAATGGTAAACTGTAGAAGTATAATGAACAAAGTAATCGAATTTGCAAACTTAATAGAGATGCACGAACCACAAGTAGAAATTTGGGTAGAGAGTTGGTTAAAAGAAGAAGTACTAGACAGTGAGGTTTTTCCTGATGGTTACAGAGTGTACCGCAGAGATAGAGGAGCAATTGGTGGAGGAGTTTTCATACTAGCTAGCAAAAACTACCACAGTTCACTGGCGTTCGTAGATCAAGACCATGAGTTACTTGGGGTAGATTTCTGGGGTAATAAAAAAGAAAAAATCAGAGTGTTGGCTGTTTACCGCAGTGGAAGAATGAAAGAAGAGGATGACACTCTTGGGGAGAAATTAAATTCATACTCAGATTTCAGAGGTGAGAATAGAATGATCATCATCGGCGGGGACTTAAATTTACCAGGTGTAAACTGGGAAGGGAATAAGATAAATAGCACAGGGGAACAAAGATTTGTAAATATCTTAATAATGGAAGGAGGATTTACACAAGTGGTTGAACAAAACACCAGGGGACAAAATATTTTGGATATATTTCTAATTAAGCCCGATGAAAACCTTTTGACGTATCAAGTAACTGAAGGAATAAGTGATCATGAAGCAGTTCTGATGGATATTAGAGGATTCAGTATTCTAGCAGCCAAAATTGAAGGGGGAAATAGGTACAATTATAAAAAGGCACAGGTTTGAAATTTGAAGAGATATTTCAGACAACAATTCAGCAAATGGAAGGAAGGCTCAGGTACAGTAGAGTCAAGGTGGGAAGAGTTCAAGGAGATAATAAGAAAGGGGTAAGAAAAATTTATTCCAAAGCAGAAAATAAAGAGAAGTAGAGAACCTATGTACTATAATAGGGAAGTGAGGAGGTTGAAGAGGTTGGTAAGGAAGGAACATAACAGAGTTAAGAGACAGCAGGGTAGTAGGGAATATTTAAAACAGCTAAACAAGGACTTAATAACAGCAAAGAAAATGGCTAAAGGTGGGTTTATGAAGAGTATTGTCAGTGCAGGAGGACCATTGACTGATGCATCTAGAAATTTCTATGGCTATATCAGGAAACTGAGGGGAAGGGAGGGTGTAGAGACACTTATAGATAAGGATGGAGAAGAAGTTACTGACGATTTGAAAAAGGCAGAGATTTTAAGTCAGTGAAAACATTAGGGACAATGAATCAGAAACAGGAGGGTCTAATTCGGAGAACGAGCTTAACAACACAATTAGAAATGACGATAGTAAAAAATTTGATATCCATCCTGAGGAAATCATGAAGGAAATAAGAAAGCTGACAAAAATAAAGTTTCTGGTGAAGATAATATTACTACAGATATCTTAAAGATAGCCGGATGTGACAATGTACCTTATCTTGAAATATTATTTAAATTGAGTCTAGACACTTGCTGCTTACCACAGGACTGGAAAAGTGCAATAGTAGTACCGGTACATAAGGGAGGGGTGAGAAATAGAGTTGAGAATTACAGGACAATCAGTTTGATATCAGTGGTAGGTAAATTAATGGAAAGATTGATATGCAACCACATCAGAAATATATGTGAGGAACGTAAGTGGTTTTCAAGCAGGCAACATGGTTTCAGGCAAGGATATTGATGCGAATTTCAGTTGGTGGGATATATGCAACATATTTCAGATGAAATGGACAAGGGAGGCCAAATTGATAGTGTAGCACTAGATCTGTCTAAGGCATTTGACAGAGTAAGTCATAAAATGGCAGTGAATAAGGTAAAAACCATTGGAGTGGATAAGAAAGTGATTTGCTGGGTAGAAGAATTTTTAAAAGGTAGAAAACAGAAAGTTAGGGTAGGAAATGTAGTATCAAAAGAAGTGGAAGTAAAAATGGGTGTGCCACAGGGTAGCGTATTGGGACCATTGCTATTCATTATTCTAATGAATAATTGTGTTGATTGTTTACTATCTGAAATTAGATTGTTCGAAGATGACATAATGCTGTATAAAAGAATGAAAACGATAGAGGATTGTAAACAGTTGCAGGGGGATCTGGACAGGATATCTAATTGGGTTGGTAAACATGGAATGAAGATAAATGCAAAGAAGAGTCAGCTTATTAGATACACAAATAAAAAACAAAAGGTTAATTATGAATATAACGTGGGGAAAGAATTGCTTGCTGAAAACTTGAAATGTAAATATCTTGGAATTACTTTTGATAGCAAACTTAACTAGGCAGGACACATAGGACAGGTGGTAGGATAAGGTTTCAAAGTTCTGCACTTGTTGGAGAGAGTGATGAGGGGATGTACGAGAGAGGTCAAGGAATTGGGTTACAAAACTTTGGTCAGACCATTGCTCGAATATGGTAGTGTAGTATGGGACCCCATTTTGCTTATTAAATACAGGAGTTGGAGAGGGTGCAAAGGAGGGCTGCTAGATTTGTTTCTGGAAATTATCGCAGAATGCAATCAGTGACGGATATGATAAAGGAGCTAGAATGGGATTCATTGCAGGACAGGAGGAGGACGAGGAGGGACATGGGAGTGTACAGGGCATATACTGGCAATGAGGCATGGAAAGATATTGCAATAGGCATGAAAAGTAGTGCATGGAAGGGAAAAGATGACCATGACCACAAGCTGGCACTCGATTTCAGGCACAAGGGTATATGAAGATTTTCTTTTTTAGGTAAGTGTGTCAGGGATTGGAATGAGTTACCAAGCGAAATGATGAATAATTTACCGAAAACTTTGAAAGAATTTAAAGATAAAATTTGTAGAGGGCAAATGTAGGTAGGTGCAGGATAGGGGGAAGATGGGAAATTGCCACAGGAGCTTGTGCTCCATTGCAATTAAATTAGACATAAAGTCTTTAAACGAACAGAGGTTGTTCCAGTTTTAATTGAGGCCTCACGCCGCATCAACGACTATTGAGACTATTGTGGAAAAGCTATGGGAAGGAGAATTATGAAGGAATCGTTCCCGCATTCACCTGTACCGAGTTCAGTAAACTGAAAAACTGAAATCCGGATGGTCCAGCCGAAATCGAATTCTGGTCCTCCGGAATGCCGGGCTCGAACATTACCTCTAATCTTCCAGAATCAGTTTGGTGCCGTTTTCGCTGAGGCACATCACTGTATTTTTCCCGAAACTCTTCTTATCCGGATTCTATAAAACATGCCCCTTTATATAGTTCTCAAAATTTGTATTAGATTAATGAGTCTCAGCAAATCGTTCAATTGATTACCGAATGCTGCTGATCGAACTGGATATTCTAATATCTATTTAAAGGTTTATTTGGCATTCTGGCAACCTGATTCCAATTTTCCATGTTTTCCCGAAATCACTCCATGAGAATTCCGGAATAGTTTCTTCATAAGACTATGGCCGAATTCATTCGCGTTCCTTGTTCCCAACATTCTTCCGATTGTACTCACCTCGAAGCGTTAAACTATCAGAAAAAGTAATAGTTTTTAATAACTTTTATCATGTTACTTTTAAAAATATTATCCGATACAACTGTAGAAGTTTCCATGTTTTGACTCATTTTTAGCTGTTCATAACTTAGAACATTTAATTTATTTGTGTTAATGTTTAAAATCATTTCCAAACTATTTTGAAGGGATTGAGTAACATTTAAAGTATTTTAGATTAATTTCAATAAAGGCCCATTGTTTGTTCTGGGCTGCGATCACTGTTAGGTATCTGGAATGATCACAAACAGTGAAGGCATATATATAGAGCACGGTGCTGTGTCATCGTCACTTGTGGTTTGGTAGAATTCGAACACTAAATTCATTGTAAATTAATGAATAAATGCAAATTGAGTTTAACTGGTAAACTACTTATAATTTGTAAAATATAGTAATATTTTTATTTTAAGAGATTAACTAACAGAAAACTTTGATGGAAGTATAGCTCATTCGGCAGTTGAAAAGATGTAGTTTTCGACGAAAATTATTAATACACACAAACGTAATCTCCAGGCTCTAGTTCGTGCGAGTTACACTACATATCAATTCGTGCCAGGATTAATTGTACGTCGCAATTAATGAATCACGCCACGCGGTCCCTCGTTGGAAGACTATTGTTAAGAACTGTTTCAGTATTAAAAATCGCCCCCATCACTACAGATCAACGAGTTACGAGTTATTCCCTTTTAAAATTCAGATGTCCTCTTCTTTACCGTGCAGTAGGTAGGGTCATCCTTCACTAATGTTGCCACCATATCTACATGAATATCCTTTCGTCCAACTTCTGTTTGAAAGTATTTAATCACATCACGAACGTCCTTATCAATTTCAGATTAAAATATTAAAGATACATCTCATCCACTTTCACCAACTGTAGCTAAATAAATAGTCTTTGTAATTTTGGATTACATTGAACAAAGGTCTAAAAAAGTTGTAAACAGCCTCCGTAAGGTTATAAAATATGGCACGAACATAACTGGAGGATTCTCAGACTGCAGTTTTTTGTTTGTTCTGTTTTTGGAGTGTTTATTTCTTTGTTATATGTTTTTGTTAATGTTTCAGGCTACAAAAGACTTTAATGAGTGTATGCAGACGGAAGTAGTTTCCAAATTCCTAAATGTGTTTGTGCAAGATGTTACAGGTCCAGTCCCACACATAATTCATGGTATGTGTTTTTGTGATCTTGTTTCTGTTTGTTGTAAACAGCCTTCATAATGTTGTTAAAACATGGTTTTTTCGAACTAATTCTTTCCCGTCTCTCGTGAGTCTACATCAATGAAGGGGAGGGGAGCACGAGGGGTGCGATGTAGTTTCGCCGCCCTATCTCTACACTATCGGAAGTACTACGTCCCCTTCACCACCTCTTAAGCTGACGTTATACGATATATACAGGGTGTCCACAAATGAATATCGGGGTTTTAATGATTTATTACATTATCCTTACAGTTATAAATGATATGTCAAATGAAAGAGCAACTCAAACAGTTTTGTTCGTTGGCACTAGTGCGCATGTGCGTGAAATGTTTCCGCTGCGATCCGCTAGAATGCGGTAGTAGCAAAGATGGCGTCTAGTGAAGAGAAAGCGTTTTGTGTTTTACAGTTTGCAAAGACTGAATCTGTAGTTACTGTGCAGCGTGCGTTCCGCATTAAGTTCGGGCGTGATCCTCCAAGTGACAATAAAATCCGTAGATGGTATCATCAGTTTGAAGATACAGGCTGCCTTTGTAAAGGGAAGAGCGCGGGACGACCAAGAGTTAGCGAAGAGACTGTTGAGCGAGTGAGAGAGTCGTTCACTCGTAGCCCAAAGAAATCTGTTCGAAAGGCTAGTCGCGAATTAGAAATTTCTAAGTCGACTGTTTGGAAAGTTTTAAGGAAACGCTTGCAACTACGTCCTTACCGTTTACAGTTGTTACAGGCTCTAAAGCCTGCAGACCATGGTTTACGTGCCAAATTCGCTAACGAAATGTTGTTACATGACGATGAAGATTTTCTACATCATGTTGTCTTCAGTGATGAATCGACCTTTTACCTCAGTGGACATGTTAACACTCATAATGTGCGGATCTGGGGCTCAGAAAATCCTCAAGAGATCGTACAAGTGCAACGAGACTCCCCTAAAATCAATGTTTTTTGTGCCGTATCCCGGCGGAAAGTTTACGGACCTTTCTTTTTTGATGAACCGACTGTAACTGGTACTTCTTACCTTGATACACTAGAGCAATGGCTCTTCCCTCAGTTGGAACAATATGAACCAGAGAACTTCATTTTCCAGCAAGATGGTGCGCCACCTCACTGGCATAACGAAGTACGCGGTTGGTTGAACGTAACTGTACCCGACCGCTGGATTGGCCGCAAGGGGCCCAATGACAGAGCTTGCTATGCGTGGCCTCCACGTTCACCTGACCTAACGCCATGCGATTTCTACCTTTGGGGTTTCATCAAGGATCGTGTGTATGTGCCTCCGTTACCAGCCGACCTCCTTGAATTACGACAGAGGATTGAAGCAGCTGTTGCAACAGTTACTGAAGACACACTGCTCAACGTTTGGGAAGAACTCGGCTACAGACTTGATGTGTGCCGTGTGACAAATGGTGCCCACATAGAACACTTGTAAACTTGTATATAAAACAGTTTGAGTTGCTCTTTCATTTGACATATCATTTATAACTGTAAGGATAATGTAATAAATCTTATAAAGCATTAAAACCCCGATATTCATTTGTGGACACCCTGTACTATTATGCCAATACATCCTTATATTGACAATATTATTGACCGTTTAGGCTGAAAGAATTGTATTCATGGGCGGTATTGATAGAGTATTGATGAAAATCCGAATTTTCTGTTATTCTTCCATCAATACTGGAAAGCGGAGGGTTTATTGTCAATATTATTGACCGTGTAGGGGTGAGCGTCAATATTTCCATCAATACTCAGTTGTCAGTTCAGTTTTCGCCGGGCTTCGGTGAAGGTGAAGAAATGGCCACAGTGACCGACTATATTTGCCTTCTTATTCTGTGGACGCACCTCGTATTTTCATTCAAAAATAAAGTACGGGGTCGTATTCTGGTTTTCACAACAATTTACGAAGTGATTTTAGATGTCAGAACAGAGCAATCAGAATAATGACCAACATTAAAACAAACATAGTCTATAATTTTATTTAAGTATATAAATATTCTCCGGTTGGCATGCATTTACACCTATGAATCTATCATTAAAAAAAAAAAAAATAAAGAGGGAGAAGAAGAAGATTATCAGAGAGGAAAATTTCACCATTTTTTTTTCAATTTTGATGTTTTGTCATGCAGTTTCAAAAGAATTTGAAACCACCAAAAAGACAGGTTACAGGAGTTAGAAACGTTAACTGTCAAATTTATTTTAAAATTTCATAGGTTTGGGGATACGATTTCTTAAGCATATCTAGTTTCCGACTAAATATTTCAGTCTTAAATATTTTAAACACACGCACTATGTTCTTAAATATTTCCCCACTGTTCTGTCCGTGTCGGGTTAAAGGAATCTTCAAAGAAATTAATATTAATGGTAGAGTATTTGAATAAATTAAAAATGTAGTAAAATAAATCGTCCATAAACAAGGGATTCAGAATTTGCCCTGATTATAATAACTATCCCCAAAGCTCGTGATAAATGAATGGGTTGAATGGAGTGTTCTGGCATATTCAATTTTTTTCAGTTGTGCATGACTAAATAGAATTGCTATATAATAAAGGTCAACGTAATTCCTCGTCCCCTGTGCTGTAGCACAACAGTTGTCAGCTTGATCCAGGTCGCATTTCAGCCTAACCACAAACTCCGCTAATATTGCTTCTAGAAAATCAAAGCTGCAATCACACATGATTTAATACATTCCCTATCGCATGTTAATGTTAACATGCTTCGCGATATACACTTGATTCAAAGTCTTCACAGGTTCTTATGTCTTTATTTTTTGTTATCCGTGATGCAAATCGATGTTTTAACGGCTGACACAGCTTATGTGTGGCTGAAATAATAACCCCAGTAATATGAAGTCAGTGAAAACGAAAGATAGTAAAAATAAATCTTAATTACTTACAATAAGCCAAGTAATGTCAGGACGCTTAGATAGCGTTCACTTTGGAACTAATTTCATTCAAATCAAGTGGCACATAATAATTAATATGCCGATTTAAACGAAATACACACTTTTCTTTCAGTGTTCTGGCAATTCAGTTATTTGCAGTTGCTTAACTAAATAGACGTGTTACAAAATAAAGTTCACTGTAATTCCTCGTGTCTTGCGATTTCAAACAAACCACAAACTACGCTAAAATTGCAGCCAGAAAAACATCACTTCAATCACACGCATATTAATACATGGCGATATAAACTTGATCAAAAATCTTCACGGGTACTTAAACCTTCCTTTTTTTATATTCGTGATTCATATATATGCTACAACGTTTGAATGGCTAACAGAGTTACATGTGGCTGAAATATGCCATCAGTAAATGCAACGGAAATTAAAAATAAATCTTATTAACTTAAGTCATTCCACATAATATTAGTTTTAATTGTTGTCTATGCTGTATAAATCACGATCAGTGTGAAACTATTTTAGCTAAAACGAAGTAATGATTTAAGTAACAGAACATTCATGAAAACAATTTAAATTATTTTAAAAAAAAAATCTTATGCCCTCTGCTGTAACATCAAGTGCCAGTTCTAATAACAACCTATCAAAACTGCCGTTAACATTACTAATCGAAACATAAAGCTTTTATGTCACATATCTATGGCCAAAGATTTTAACGAATGCTTTTACATCAAACGAATGTTAATCAAAGCCCGTCAAAAATGACGGGTTTAACGGAGTGTTCTGGTAATTAATTTCTTTGGAGTTGCTATCATAAATAGAATTGTTATAAAATAAAGTTCAATCTTATTTCTCGTCCTTTGTGCTGCAGCAAAAAGATTCCGTTGTCAACTTGGTCCAAGTTGCGTTTCAGCCTAGCCACAATCTCCGCCAACATCGCCGCTAGAAAATCAACGCTTCAATCAAATGCGAATTAATACATTTCCTATGTCGCATGTCAATGTCATCATGCATTGCGATACAAACTTGATCCAAAATCTTCACAGTTCCTTACATCATTCTTATTGTCTATGATGAAGATCGATGTTTTAACGGCTTACATCCGGCTGAAATAATGATCCCAGTGAAAACTAAGCATGCTAAAAATAAATCTTAACGACACGCTATGCCACATAATATTAGTTTTAATTGTGGTTTAGGTCGCATAGATTGCGATCAATTTGGAACTTCTTTCATTCAAACCAAGTAATGAATTCAGTAAAATAAAAAAGCAACTGATAATTAATATGCCAATTTAAAAGAAAATCATTCTTTTCTATCAGTGTTCTAGCAATACATTTTTAAGCAATTGCTTAAATAAATAGAATTGTTATAAAATAAAGCTCATTACAATTCCTAGTGCCTTGCGCTGTAACAAAAGGTTGTATTTGAACCTAACCACGTACTAATACTTGCCGCTAGAGAAACAATACTTCAATCACAAGCATATTAATACATGTACTGTATCGTGTTTTAGTGGTAATAATGCATCGCGATATAAATGAAATCAAAAATCTTTACGGGTTCTTCCAGCTTCCTTTTTTGTATTCGTGATTCAGATAGATACTACACTCTTTGAATGGCTTACACAGTTACATGCGGCTGAAATATGGCATCGGTAAAAGCAAAGGAAATTAAAAGTAAATCTTAACAACTTATGTCATCCCACGTAATTGTAGTTCATGCTGTATAGATCTCAATATCTCAATCAGTGTGTAACTACTTTCGTTAAAACGAAGTAATGATTTAAGTAACAGAACACTCAAGGGAATTTAAAAAAAAAAATTAAATTACCCATGCCCTGTGCTGTAACGTCAAGTGCCAGTTTTAATAACAACGTACCAATACTGCGAAAATTAAAGCTTTTATCTTACATATCTATGGCCAAAGATTTTAACGAATACTTTTACATAAAACGAATATTAAATAAATGTACGTTACTAATAATTATTATGTCGATACGCAATACATATTTTTATTTCAGTGTTTTGTCAGTTAATTTATACGCGAATGTTTAGAAATGTTATTAAATAACGTGCATAACATAGAACAAAGGCGTGAAGCGTGGTGTCATAGCGCGACAGATGACGTCATAGATGACCAAAACTTACGTTTTACTAGTATGGATTACTAAGCCCATTAGAAATTTAGTTAAGTACTCCACAAGTTATAAAATTTTCCTCACCTCAATCATTTGAGCTGAGATACATTTTTTTTTTTTTTTTTTAAACAGTTTAACGTCCCTTTTTAACAACGTGGTCTTTAGAGACGGGAAAGGATGGGGGCAAGGAATGGGAAGGAATTCGGCCATGGCCTTTTGAAGGAAGCATCCCGGCATTTGCCTGGAGTGATTTGGGGAAACCATGGAAAACCCAAATCTGGATGCCCGGACGGGGATTCGAACCGCCGTCCTCCCGAATGCGAGGCCAGAACGCTATCCGTTACACCACCACGCTCGGTAGCTGAGATACAGTTGAAGTGGCAACACGTAATTGTAATTGCAACAGCTTTTGGCAGGTTTGGTAGGTTTTTGGAACAAACCAAATCTTGAATTCAATATTTCAAAATATTTTTTTTCATATACGCGAGCTAGTGATAACCTCTTATTGAAAATTTACCCAGGTTCACTCAGTAATCATCAAGAGCAGGATTTCAATAAATTGTGGGTAGTACAAAGGCATCGTCTGCAATAAATACACATGGAAAAAGATTAGCTGAATTCGGCAGAAATCCAGATGTTGGTAAATTCAAGTTTTCTTCCTGGAACAATTCTCTGAGTTTGGAGCAGAACATTAGTCTTCCCTCCAAATTTTGATTTTTCATTCCGACATCAACCATTGTAAACTACTCCTTCACATCACCTAGAGCCAAAAACACAATACTGGAAAACTTCTTGTAATTGTAACACAAGGAACCTGAGTTATCTGTTTACATTGTAACTATGTTTTCCACCCAACGAGTCCACCGTATTCCAAAATTGATGTCGCATTCCAAATTCGTGAGCTGTGTCACAGCCCATGAGGGTTGGCAGTTTTAAGTGTTTGATTAAGGTTTTTTGTTAACTTCAGTTAGTTACCGTATTTCAATTTTTTAGATAAATGTTGAATTTTTAGTATCCGTTATAGTCAATATACGTACTTCTGTTCAAGTAGTTAACGCACTTCCAAACCTCTTTTTTTTGCTTATGTTATTACGCCTAGTCGACGTCTTAAGTGGCGGGAAAGGATGGGGGTCAAGGAATGGGAAGGCATTCGGCAATGCCATTTTAAGGGAAGCATCCCGGCATTCGCCTGGAGTGATTTGGGGAAACCATGGAAAACCCAAATCTGTATGCCCGGACGGCGATTCGAACCCATGTTCTCCCGCATGCGAGGCTAGAGCGTTGCCGCTCACTAGCCACGCTCGGTTTCCCTATCTCATTCACTTTAGTAATTACATATCAAGTATGTACAACCTGCTTACTTTCAGTTAAATAGTGAAAGGAGACAGTGTACTGGCTCACCACTATACCAATGGTAGGAGGAGTGCCAACCAGCCAATACAGTGACATACTTCGACGTTGTAGTTAATGTTAGCAGGTATGTGCGCAGGGGGGAGGGGAGGGGGTAAGAATCCAAAGTATCTTTATGTAAGAAAAAGACTGATAGAAATTAAAGAATGAATTAAAAACCTTGAAAACTTGCCTTGATTCAGGCTTATATAACATACATAAGCGTTTTCGACTACAGCTTCGCTAATTATTTGCAAGCAACAAACTAATAGCTGTAAAACCTTTTGTACATTTATGTATAAGTTTTGCATAGACATAATCCAGAACAGATAAAAAAATAAAAATACCCACATAGATTCACCCTGCTTGTTAGGCAGAAAGGGAGTCACTTTTTTTTTTTTTTTGCTGTCGTCAGTCTTTCGACTGGTTTGATGCAATCCTCCATCCCTTCCTGTCCTGTGCTAACCTCTTCATTTCTACATACCCCTTACAGCCCAGGTCCTCAATTATCTGCTTCATATATTTTAATCTCTGTCTTCCTCTACAGTTCTTACCTTCGACTGTTCCCTCCCCTAACAAATTAACCAATCCAGCATGTCTCAAAATATGACCTACTAACCTGTCTCTTCTTTCTGTAAGCTTCTTCCACAAACTTCTTTTCTCACCCATCATTTCCAAAACTCGTTAATTTCTTACTTTGTCTGTCCACTTAATTTTCAGCATTCACATTTCAAATGCTTCAATTTTCTTTATTTCCTGTATTCTTAAAGTCCATGTTTAGTTATTATAAAGTGCTGTGGTCCACACCTAGAGTTTTAAAAAGTTCTTTCTAATTCCTAGATCAATACTTGAAACTAAAAGATTTCTCTTAAGTCACCAAGCAACGTTATTAATAATAGTATTGTCAATAATATTGATCGTGTAAGTTAGTGCCGTTTTGAGGTTTGAGACTGGTTGGTGCGAAAATTGACGGCAGTATTGTCAATACTGATATTGAAAATGCTATTAATCGTTTAGGTCCCGCTTTAAAGTTGAAAACTTTTATGTCACAAAGTTTGTGAGTTTCCTCTGAGACGTCATTGTTAGTACTGAATTTTTCATTTTATGGAAGGGGGCGTGGTATGAAAAACGTTGCGAACCCCTACCCTACAGCCACAGAATAATAAGGAAAACATCAGTACAATACTTAGGAGGATCGCAGGCACATGGTGAGTTGGTGCCCCTTGCATACCTGCTTAGTACCGATAGTCTTTATCGACCTTAGATATCGATAGCTTGAAATAAATTAATGTAGAAGGTTTATTCTTTAAGAGTGTTTCATTTTACTGATGAAGAAAGAAGAAACATCTGTAGGAAATATAAGTACATAAAAATTCATATAACGGGTACATTGCGATTCGTTTCCCGCTTGAATCAACTTTTTGTGAAAGAATATGTCATGTAAAAGAAATGCTCTGGTCATGCAAAGGGATCTAAATTCGTTGGAGGAAAGCAGCTTGACAGCTTGTTGACTAACGTGCCACTGATGTCTTTCTCAGAAGACTCGCTTCATTGTGGACGAGCCGACATGACTGTCCCGATCAAGATTATTTAACCGAGTAGCTGCTAGAAAGCAGAGCTAACTGGCTCGTGTGGCTTACAACTTAACGATTCCTGCGCCGCAAGTTTTAAAAAGCAGGTGGCCGACAGTATCAATAAACAGAAACTCCAGGAATCGAGACGAGTGCCTTGCTGCAACCTCACTTTAGTCTTTCAGTGAAAACCATAGTGACCTACTTTTCTGCTTCTAACATCAATCCCGTGACTAATATGTATAATAAAAATTCATTTCGATGCTAAAATGATTTTTTTAAATTCTAGACTTGTTTACACTTGTGTAATTGTAAGTGGTTCACTCAACTTATCAGGTATTCTATTTTTTTGTAATAGGGCTTTATGGGTTGCTAACGTCGAAGTCATTATAGCCGAGAGGGAATTATCGGAATTGACCTGGTCTTCTGAAGGAGTTGTCCGACATTTCCCTAGAGTGATCTCGGAAAATTATGGAAATCGAAATCTGGATGGCTGGACCTGTAATGGTAGCTGACAGAAACTTCGGTTTATAAAATAAAATAAAAAAGACCAAAAAAATAACAATGGCGTTCTTTGAGAATGAGCAACAGGGATGACAGCATCAGATGACAACAATCCACAAGAATACGACTTGAGGCATAAGAATTTTGAATATTTAAAATAACGACAATCACATTCCAATAACGGCATTTGTATATAATTAAAGTCATCTTCAGTTAACACAGACATGCGGTGAACATATTATGGTCATTTAACTGTGTGTTTGTGTGTGCGACAGTTCAAAGACCAAACCGGGTGAGAACAAGCTGATAGAGCATCGGTCGCGCACTAGCCGTTCCGATAACATAATTGCCCGTGCTTATGGATGACAGCTGACTGACTGAAAGCAGATAATATTTTACGTTCTGAAGAAGCAGTTCTTTCTCGCATTGGAAGGAAAACTGCTGAAAATAGAACAAATGTGCCCTGCTATCAACGGAACAACTTGATCATTGGATGACTTTCTTCATGAAAACAACCTGGAAATAATTCACGTTGTCTACTTCACTTTGACTTTGCACTTAGCAAGTTTTTGCTTTTTTTCAAACGCAGAAGGCCTCTCACCGCGGTCACATGATTTTTTTTTTCAGTCGTGCCACACTAGCAGCACCGTCTACCTTCCAATGACTCCTAACCCATCTCCAGTACTACACCACCATACTCAAGCATTTATCTCAGAGAGGTTTCGAGTTTCGGTTCCCTCAAATGCTCTTGGTACATCCACTCATCGACCTCTCCAGTAAATACAGGACTTCAAAACCATTGCATGACACCTGTCAAATGGGTCATACCGAAATGAATTTATTATCAAATGATATGCCATGAGGTTTACACTTAATTCATTGAACAAGCAGTTTCTACTCTCCCTTCTAATGGTACATTACCTTTTGTTTTCCGGTTTCTGCTCCGAATAAACTAAATATTTTAGGAATTTATATTCATCCCATGTTGATTTATCCGGATCTCCCCGTAGTTGTTAAAAATCTCTTTTGGTTTTAATCCTGTTAAATACAATTACGTCATCTGTAAACAAACTACATTCTGTCTGTAAAACAGAAAACAACCATTCTTTAAAATTTTGAAGAGCAATTGTCAAAAGATATACATGTAGAAGCAAGCGTCTGCAGTGGTCTTGGAATTATGGTGTATGCGTTGTGAAGAATGTAACGCTTACCCTAATTTCAGCTTTCTGGAGTAAGTACTTTTATAAAAAAATGTTGCGAGAGGTTAAAACTAGAGTGTCCCTAGTATTCGGGTGGACTTTTTGTTTCCAAGAATTCATATACAGTTTAACAATAATATAATGGGTCTGGCTTTTACAGAAACGGTTTGATACAGAAGATCTGAGTATGAACTCTGTTTATGCAGAAAGCTTGTCTCCTGCGTGGGTACAAGATGTACATGATGTGGCAAGACCTAAACAATCTTTAAATGTATTAATGTGGTTAAGTCCGAAAACTCTCTATCACAGCCCTTTGGATATCTTCAACTTCGTGGAGGTAGCTTGGATATAGCGATGTGATGGCTTAATAGTTAAGGTGTGTGACTGGAGACCGAAAGCTTTCCGTTTCAATTCCCTGTTTCGGCGGAGATTTTCATCGGCTCTTAACCCTACCTTCACCTCTAAGACAGCTTGCTGTGTAATGTGACGAACGCTTCCATGGTTCGTATTCCTCGTTAAACTGTAGGTCCCCTATACCCGGTAGGACTACGGATTAGACTAGGCAACTACGATGGAGTCGGATTGCGTAACCGAAAAGAAACACTGTCGCGAGGTCTTTACGACCACACAAGAATACATTTTTTACATAGATATGAAGAACAGAAAATAATGACAAACCTATTAACGTAAGGAATAGAAAGAAATCAAAAATGACCATGCATCTCTCTGCTATTTGTCGTCATATTTCAATATTTAAAGGCAATTTAAAAATAAAAGTAATTGCTTACTGTTTCCATGCGTTTATGTTACCAAAATGTAGTAACAAAGGCCTCTGGTGGTTCTGTGGTAAGAAGTCCTAAAAGGGATCGAAAGGATCCCGGTAAATAATTCTAACCCACTGAATTCCAGACGAAGAATTAAAAGAATGTAGCTTTTGTGTATGATAGTTAACGATTTTAAGGGTATTTTTTGTGAATGTGATGATTAAAAGTAAATTTCATATCTTGTTTGTGTTGTAAGAGAAATAACGGTAAAGTGATGGACAAAAATATTCAGTACAAATCTAAAGCTATCAAATATTTATGTCAATATAATTAAAATAAATGGTAGATATCAATTATTTTGATAGATATTGCTAATATCATATCTTTAAGCCATGATGGATTCATGCGTAAAAATGTTTTATTTCAGAATAAACTTAATAATAATTAAAGTAATTCGTTTACATGATTGTTAAATTTTTAAATATCATAACCAAAGCAATTAAACGGTTATTACAAAATGTCGCCCAGCGCTGGGACTATGACGAAACAATTAATAGTAAGAAACATAATGTTACTATAGTTGATGCTAGTATATGGCTTTTAAAATATTTGTCTAGTCAATATTTGCATCGGCGGTATGTCGCTGATCCATCACCTGAAATAATAACTAAAATCTGTTGGCTCTAGAAAAGTTCTGTTGACTCAATTAACCATATCAAGCAAAAAAAATTTTTTTGCTTATGGCTTTACGCCTCGTCGACGTCGAGGTCATTAGAGGCTGGAAAAGACTGAAGGAAGGGAACAGGAAGGAATTCGGCCGTGGCCTTTTGACGGAAACATCCTGGCATTCGTCTGGAGTGATTTGGAAAAACCAAATAAGATACATAAATACAATATGAATATATATTCGCTTATTTTTATTCTTGCGACAGATAAGAAGGCAGCTAGCAAAAGGATGTAACATAATGGTTAGGAACAAACATTTTTATTCAAATAACTTGGATTTTGATACTGGAGGATACCGAGTAAGGCTTCAAACCAGTAACTATATCTTTAAAAATGTCTTTAAGAATGCATAGTCAGTCTAGGACAGTCATACCTTGTAGCCCGAAACAAGAAACCGTCAAAGAAAACTTAGCCTCTGAAGAAATACTATTCTCATCTCTGGGATCATGTACGCTGCCTCTGACTTCAAACAAGATACTGTGCGGCAGAACAGAAGAAACCTAAGCAAACTTAGCATGCTGCTCTGTATATTTACAAAACTCTCTTAACTCTCTTGGCCTGAAACATGTCTCTTCTAATGAAGTTCATGACATTTACTTCCTTGACGTCAAAGAGGTTATCATAGTGGCGGAAAATCAAAGGATAATAAATTGTCAATGGACGTATGAAGGAACTCTTTCCACTGAAAACCATGGTAGACCAGGTTTTTGAGCTCTGTACTAGGATTAGAAAGTGCCTCTTCCACAAAATAATGCACGAACGTTACCTCTCAATCACCAAATTTGGTGCATGCCTGGTGGAAAGTACTTATTTCCATTCAAAGGTTATCAAACTGCGTGAGTCCACAGAAGCGGCTATAAAATAAAATTACCTCGTTACAGATAGTGTGTTAAATCATTATTTTTTTGAAGCTACAATAAATCCTGAAAGTATATTTGTAAAAACAGGGACTAACTGGGGAAAAAATCCTTTCAAAACTATCCATATGCATAGTGTGAAATATGGTTTACATCACTGATGTGATTTAAAATTGAATAGAAAAATTGCCTTGTATGCCTTGAAAGAGTGGGATTAGTGCTCGAAAAATACAGTTAACTTAGGTGAATCGGCTCTGGGATTTAAACTCATGCATAACCATCTAATTTGTTTGTGTGAAAGGCGGTTACGGGAGTATTTCCATCAGTCTCTTTTATTTTCAGTAATCAGCTTAAGAAACAAAAAACTCCATGATGAAAACATACATCTGAAAACATTAAAAAAATTAAGTAGTCTCTGTTACCAAAAACATGAAAAAGTGTTAAAATTGAGAAAGTTATGCTATCAAGACATGCTTGATTTGTTATTGGAAGAATCATTTCACGGATAGAGCTGCAGAAGAATATAAAGATTAGAGGACATGAAATAAATATTTTAGAATGTTTGTGTCAATTCACATCTGGTTTTGATGAGGTCATCTGAAGATAGATGAATGAATGCATCAAGTTAGACAAGAAGTGATTTGTCTACTGAGTTTATTTAAACCGCTTTTTTGGGAAAGTCACAAAGTTTTCTTGCTTCCCTTTTTTTTAAATGTTCATTATATTATGGTCTTCCCTTGGTTTTTAAGTATGTGACCATGTCCCACCTTGTAAAGGACAAAATTATCTACAATTTGACTAAATAATTTTTTCGTTCTTTGGTGAGCAAAAGCAATAATAGGTAAAAGATATTTTTGTCCCCCTTTGCCAGAGGGTTGCGACAACTGAGAAAAGGTTACAAATTTTTTTCGAGTTTTTGATATCACTCTCTCGAAATCAGTTCTTCATTTATTTCAAAATTGTTCAAAGTTGTTTAGAAATATAATTATAGTAGCTATAACTGTGGTAAGTTTTTTTTAGGCATCTTGGTAGCACTGTATGGCTCTATAACAATTTCACATAAAAATCACGTTTTGATAAAATAACAGATGAACGTATAAATCATGACGTCGTTTTTCGTATTATTAGCTCCTTCCATTAATCTTTAAACACCTCGCTTAAAAGGATAACATTTAAGCAAAACTAAATAACAAAATAACATGCCTATCCCTTTCAGCATCGTCTACTGCCATTTGAAAATCGCAAACATTCTTGTAGCAAAACAAATTATCTCGATTCATCACTTCTACTCCCACTTCCTCCCCATCATTCCTCCCCTCCCTCACTTTAGACACCCTTCCTGGAATGATGTTTACAGACAACGATGGAAAGTTTTTCACTGTTTTCCATTTACAGTTGCATTCCGATTTTTTCAATTTTTCTGTCTGCAAAAGACCACAATTCCACACACATCTCGCAAATGATTAGATCCAAAAGTAATGGTTTTTTGTTGAATAGTTTATGTTAGTTTGACTATTTAAATCGAGGCAGCTTCCAAAATAGCTGGCAGGATTTTTATTCTATTGGAATTTTCGGAATTTAAAATTGTAATTAAAGTAAAAAGGAAATTATTTCAGTGCTTACACGTCTTTCAGAGGTATTTTATTTCCCGTGAAAATAACAAAGTAAGTGAGCGAATAGCATCAAAATATTATAAAATCTGTTAGCCGTCATTTACTTTTATACAATCAAATGATACAAACTTTGTCTAAGCTATTTCCTGTTCCCGGTTGAATGTGAAAAGTTCGTTATCGCCATTTTCATTTGCTTTTTTATGAAAAAAAAACAGTAATTTGTAGCACGCAGAAATAAAAAGTAATACATAGTGAATTGTGTAGAGTTATAAATAATATTTGATGAACGTACATTGGAGGAAGTTTATATCATTACCGCCAATCTATTAATAGTTTACAAAACGTTTAATCAATTCAGGGACCTTATTAACAAATCTGTTAAACTCATGGCTGAATACTGTATTTAATTTTTTCACGTATTCAGGATTTTTAACAATAAAGTTTGTTGTTATCAAAGAGTAAGCTTTTCGCTAGTAAACAATTACTTTTTTAAAAACAATAGTGCTTTAGATCACACAACGTGGTATTTTAGTGTTGTGTCTATCCCGGCAGAGAGTCTTCCACTATTGTGTTTATTATAGCAATATATTTGTATGAATGTTGTCTTCATATTGTTTCGACAGAGAACAGACGTCTACTAAAAATGATCGGACCAAATCAGCGACTAGGCAAGCTCATGTTTATTGCTGAATACCACTGACTTGCAGCCCGGCTTATAGAATTGGTAGAATCAGGCGAAGATCGGAGTACCTGATAAATCCCCTCTCCTAAGCGCATTCTCTCTGGCACTCGGTCGTGAACCACAGGGCAGTGGTGTGTATGCATACTTACGTCAGTGTCATCTGTGGGTTCCGCCGCTGCCGACGGCGACCCCGACTCGACTGCAGCCGCCGGCGCTGCGGCTGTATGCACAGTAGTTTGACGACGGCTGCCGAGGCGCCTCCAAAATAGTCGGCAGGCGCAAGCAGCGCCACGCCCGTGATCGCGTGTCCGTTGACAAAGGATCTTCAGCAGTTCACGGACTCCAGGGAGAGTCCATCAAATACCTTCAGGGGATGTCACCAGTCACATGTACCTGGAAGGAAGAAATATTTGATCAACATTATGCGGAATGTTTACAAAACAGAGAGAACTGGAAGAATGGATTCCTATGAGTAAGTAAATAATCACATCATGGTTTTATCCAGGAAATCTTTTTTAAAAATACAGTGTCCTGCCTTACCCATAACGTGCCATTTCCGCATCCCGGCGTAGGCCGTTGCAATTGATTGTTATGTGCTTCTGCAATTACTTTCCCGACAACTGTTTACTCGCGTGGTTTACCTCTGTCTTACCGAGTGTGGATGTTTTTTCTGGATGACTGTTCGGTGTATTGTGCTGCGTTTAATAGGTGAAAGAAGGGAGGCGGTGAAATCCAGTGTTGGTCCATTCATGCCTACTTTTTCGAAAAAACATCAAGGGAGCCTCTAGTATTAACGTCCTCCAACGGACGACTCACCATTAACAGTGTCGTATGCCCTGACCCAATACGCACAGGGTGTAGGTTCCAGATTTAATGTAAGATTACATTATCTGGTGATTAGGAATCGTGTGCCGTCATCTCTTCAACCCTGCTGTATGAGTCCAGGATAGTGAAAAATAATTTTACCACTGAGGATCGAACCATCTAATCCCGTGCTGAGCACTTTACATCATCATGGTACCGCTGCGACGTTAGCAGTTAATCGACTACCTCATTGGACTTGTCTGCCACTTATTTGTATGCTCCCCAACTCGTAGGCTTATTGGAAGTTAAATTTGAGGTGTACTAGGTGTAGGACACCCAGTTCGTTCATAACTGGTGTTGTGGTGGCTACAGTACGTATATTATGATTCTGTTGAGTAAACGAAGAAAGGAATAGATCGCATCCATGTGAAGATCCTTCAGGGCCTACTCTTCCAAAAGCTACTAAGGGCCACAAGTTTAACGTTGACTCGACATACAAATCATATTCGAAAATGTATGATGTCTGTTTATACACTACAGAAAGGTATGGGATATAACACAAGACTGTTGGTGATCACAAAGCGTGCTATGCCATCTCGTAAACCTTACTGGCCTAGTTTGAATGATGAAAAGTTTTTTCACCCTCGTGCTCGTACCGTGCCGGACACCATCATCGTCCTAAAACGAACTGGGACAGCGGTTCCACCATTTTACCTACAGCACCACCTAAATGCATTAACATCTTTGCCAGTTCACTTTGAAGTTCGTAGCCAATTATATTCAGAACCGCTGCTTTAGTCGTTTCGATGAAGCCTCCTGACATGTTTTGTCTCATAATAGCTTGCTGTTGCCATATTAAAGGTTGTTTTGCAAATTATAATATGAAAAGTTGACTGAGTAAAAAGAAATCTCGTTACTCTTGTGATTTAACTGAATACCAATATCGTTTTATTATATCCTTTCCTGCGTCGCGGGCTGCATATCTCATTAGTAGCTCAACCGATCCCAAAATGGACTGCTAACAAAGCCGAGGTTATTTCGTAGATACTAAATGTTCTTCCACAACTGCTATGCATGTAGTGAAATGGATGCCAAGGAGACTTCTGTCTTACAGGAGAACCTACTTAAGCGTTATCGTAGTAATACCGCCTCCCTTTTAGTGTGGATATCCGTGAAAGAAATGTAAATTATCTTTATGAGAAACTCCACGCTATCAGCATCAACGACCTGGACAAGGAGCGTCTTTGCTTTTTACCTTTTACTGTGTGTTACTGTGTATCGGTTAAGCAATATCTTCAGGAAATAGTGAACCGTTCTTCATCAACTTTTGCTTCCTAGTGTTTATGGTTTACAAACAAAGCACCATCATTGTAAATACAAAACTAGAAATAAACAAGTTGTATTTGAAAATTTAGCGATAAAACCCGCATTGTGTGTATTTCGCACATCTGGTTCGTACAGTATTCCGTGCAGGTACAGGAACGAGGTTAGGAATGAGAATGGAGAATGAAGGTTCAGTATTATGATCAATATAAATGTGTTTTAAATGTCATCCCAAAATAATCTCCCGAGGCAGCAATCCAGATTTTTAAGAAAATGGGACAAAATAATGTGAAATTAAACCACAGACACATGATTACATACCACATCATACCCATCAGTAGCTCATCAAAATATTTAAATAAATGTAAATGATATTGCGAAATGAAACGATTAATATTACTTCAAGCAGAGGATTGTACTAATTTTTACAGGCAAGATTTTGTAGAAATGTAATGAAAACATATTCAAGGTAGATAACATAACCCTTTCGTCTCACCAATACAAGAAAACCAACGCTTAACTAAATGAACTGCATTTCCGGAGAACCGGTTTCAAACCACAGTGCAAATTCGGGTTTTTACATGTACCGGATACTGATTGCGCGAATATTTGGATGAATCATCAGGATCTTCCTCATTGTTGTTCAACAATTTAATGCAATCCATATAATAATCATCACTTTTTTGCTAGAGCTTTACGGCCTGTGGGTTATTCCAGTCGAGTTTATGAGAAACAATGGAAAATCGAAACGTGGATGGCCAGGCAGTATCCTCACGAATTCCAGAGCTAGCTCAACAGGCTAGGTCATGGCTTCTTATAATACTATTGTTTAAGAGTCGCCACAATACAAAGCTAGTGAAGCGTCCAGTGTTTGTAAACTGTGTAGGATACTCACCGAAATGGTTTAGTGGCGGTTTGGACGGGTTCAAACAACTGAAGCGCAGTATGCGAAAGGATGTTTAGAGCCTAAGTTAAACTTTACAGCTTCCTCGACTCGTTTAGCCATAACAGTTTCAGAGCTCAAACAAAAAAAGATTTGCACCTCTTAGTTGTTCTTTTGTTATTTTTGTTTTTAATTTACTAGCGCTTGGTTTGACCATACAGACTGTAGAACTAAATTGACATTTTACATTTAGAATCAAATATTAAACCAACACTTCATTAAGAAATCTACAACACTTTTGTATATCTTAATATCTTCAGTAGCTAGGTTTTGGACAATATTAAGTGAGGAGGTCATGTCGATTGTAATTCTGCCAATAATTTACTGGATCGACAAATTGCTTGTCTGTCTGGTAACCCGAAAGTAACTGATCTGCGAGATTGTACTGCACAGTTTCTAATCGTCACATTGTGTATCAAATACCTGAGTTAAATTCCAAACCTCCCCGTATTGCATAGGAAGTGAAACCAAACAGCACTGTAAATTCCATTCTTCCGTCGGACGGGGATTTTAAACCTGACCACCGCCTAGCATCTCTCGAAAGAGCAGGTCTGTATAAGTTTGTGACAGATTTAGTCCTGTCCCGTAAAAGATGAACTGCTCCTCAGCTTCAAAGTAAATTTTCAGATAGTGATACAACCACACTGTGAGACCAAAGCTTCGCCATTTCTTTTGAAAATCACATAATAAAACAGGATAAGTCGGAATATCTAATATTCAAGAAAAACTCTATGATATGGATTATGGGACAGTTTGTAGATTATGTAGTAAGAAAGAATGGCACTGATTCAAATTTATGATATTGAATGTAATTGCGTTATTTTTCAATAAATAAATCTAATAAGTTAAAAAAAAAGGTTAAGGCGCTTGCTTTAAAATAGTCTGCTGCCCCGGTCCGGTCCCGGGTTCTAATCCCGGTTGACGCAGAAATTTTTAAGAATTCGTTTGATCGTACGAGATACGCCAGGTCGCTCCGTGGTTCGTTAAACTGTAGGTCCCGGAGGAAAGGAACTGGCCATCCTACCTCTGACACAATGGCTTAGTATGCCTCCTTCGAGAGGATCCAACCAACCTTCGGGTTGTGGACTAAGTTTTTTTTAAAAGGAATTACTAACCAAACATACCAATTGTTATCAACACGTAATTGTCATTAACTTAATCCTCAAAGACTGCCAACTGAAAACTTATTTAGGGAATAAACTATTATCGTAACAATGCAAACATATCCTCACGTTCTGGAAAAACCATTTTTGTGTTGGTCGTTATAATATTCGTCGCTTGTAGGAAGTTTAGATTATAGCTTAGTCTTCCTATAGCCTTATACAGTGCGAGTACGGTATTCTTTCAATGTGGTCGATTTTTACTAATTTATTTTTTGGTTTATATCTTTAATTCAGTTAGAATAAAGTTTTTA
>CM061919.1:131096009-131142988 GCA_031002005.1 Vandiemenella viatica
TAAAAATAAGCAACACCTACATAAATACTATGTTGTTTGCAGACGACCAATTTATCCTCCAGGAAAATAGAGTGGACTTCAAAAAGCAATTCATATACTAAACATTATCAGCAAAGATTACAATCTGCAGTTGTCTCGTGCAAAAACGAAAGTTATGGCATGGCAGGGAAAATACCCTATCAGAGTTAAATAGTGGTAGACAATCAAGCAATAGAACAAGTCTCCAGCTTTACTTATCTCGGATGTGAATTATCTTTTAATGAGGATAACGAGGTGAAGAAGAAAACTTCACCGATTTCAGTATATGGTGTGGAACAATTCGACGAACACTGAAAGGTAAAGCACGAGAGGAAGACTCAACTCAAGTTTTATAAAACAATGGCCGTACCGACTCTGCTATATGGCAGCGAAACATGGGTAAATAAAACGCAATACAAAAGCAAAATTCAATCATCGGAAATTTTTAAGGTCAGTAAAAGGGTATTCCCTAAATGATAGGAGGAGGAACGAGGAAATAAGGGAACAACTGAATATCTCCCCGCTAAATGATAGAATTACCCAAAAAAGGGATAACTGGAAGAACCACGTCCTACGGATGAGAAAGGACAGATTTCCTAAGCTTGCCCTGGAGTACCATCCCACAGGCAGAAGGGACATTGGAAAGACCTAGGAAGAGATGGTCGGAAGAATGAGGTCGGAACAGGCTTTGGGCCTATCCATGAAGAGGAAGTAAGTAAGTAAGTAAGTTTTATTTTCTTGTGGCAGAAGAACATATTGGTTTTCTCCGCAACCCGATCTTGACAACGTGACATATTGTTGGCCGTGTGAAAAGCAGTCTTGACGTAAATCGATTCCTACGTGTTTAAATGTTTGCCCCTGTGATTTATTAATTGTAACGGCGAAAGATAGCTTAACGGGAAATTGAATTCTTTTAAAATTAAAAGGTAAATCATTTGGAATCATTGGGATGCGAGGTATAAGCACTGTTTGACCAACTGCTGGACCAGTCAAAACTATTGCAACGATCATGTTATTGCTTAGAAATTTAATTTGAAGTCGGGTTCCTTTACTTAAATTTGGTGGTTTGAGATTTCTAAGTAAAATTATTGGGGCACCTATTTTTAACTTGAGGGAATATGGGGGAAGGCCACTTGGGTTCAAAGAATTAAGAAACTCTTGTGGGTAATGTACCGCATCGTCTTGATCCATTACGTTATCAATAGATGTGTAGGTAACTGTCTCCTGGAAGTTAAAATTAGGTCGTTAATTTCGTCCACGCTACTGTTTCTCGCCGCCAATATTGCCCTTTGACACATCCATTGATGATCTTTATTTTCTATTTCGCTGATTTCAGGGTAAACTTTCGATATTAAGTCCTCAATGTTACTTACTCTTTCTCCTAAATCGCGATCAATTTCAATTTTATTTTCAAAATGAGGTACTTTCCCGTCTCCTATTAAAAGTAATTTTGAAGGAAAAGTTATACTACCTCCCCCCAAATGTGCTCTCATATTTGTAGTTAATTTTAAAATGTTAACAAACTTCCATAATGGGGAACTTTTAAGGCAAGACTTTACAATGTCTGCTCTAGTTCCCCTTACTATTACTGGTAAAGTTTTTCGAAAGTCCCAGCAAACATAACAGTAATCCCACCCATGATTTTATCACAGCTTCTAATATCTCTAAGAGTCCTATCTAGAGCCTCCACATGAGCTCTATGGATCATGGTACATTCGTTCCCAGATTATTAAACTGACATCTTGTAAAACTTTTCCCAAAGGACCATTTTTACGTATAGAGCACACGCTATCTTTCTGTAAAGAAACAGGGGCAGTTTAAAAGTGGAATGAGCTGTGCGTCCACCTGCTAATAAAGTTGCAGCGATACCTGACGACGCTACTGCCAAAGCTAGCTTTCCCTGAGACCTTACTTTTGCTAATATAAGATTAGTAATAAAAGTCTTGCCGGTTCCACCGGGAGCATCAAAAAAAAAAAAATACTTTTCCTTCATTAAAACGAACACTTCGCATAACACAATTATACGCGGTCACCTGGTCATTAACTAATTTTGGTTCATTTTGAGTAATATACCCATTTAATTCATTTAGATCATACGGTTTTCGCAACGCTACTTATAACGGATCCAGATGATTAAGTGAATTAATCCTTTTTGATACAGGAAGCCCAAAATCGGTTAGTGATTTATCGCAAATCTCATGAATTTTATCTTCAATTATGATTAGTCCATCATTGTATATATCATCATTGTATGTTAATGTCATATCTTGATTCTCATTACGCATTCTGTTTAATATATCTTCACATAAAGCATTACGAAATTTATTCCATAACTCTAAGGGGTCAGATGGTTGGCAAAATATAAGGATGATGGTAAATAATTCTCTTAATTTTGTGGCTGGCTCGGACATGTCAGCATCTGACATTGTATTTTGCCAATGTTCATCTCCCTCCAGTAAACCTAACTCCTTGCAAGCGCGTTGATAAGTTTGGCAAATAACACCATTCACGGTCCTTAGATGTTCAAATGACCTTGGACCGCGAACATGTTGCAGTAACATTCTTAAATAAAAACATTAAGTTTGAGTTGGATGAATGTTGTAGACACGGCCTAAAGTTGTGTCTTTTTTTACACCGGGATATCCTTCAACATTTTGCCCACGTCTTCTTCTAGAAAATGAATTGCTTTGCCGTACGTAATACTGGGGTACTTCGTGATATAAAAGGATTTTTGCAAAATCTTCACTTTTGCAAAGATCAAAGAACGCTGTAAGTGTCGTTGATGAAGGATTATAAACGCGATCTTGAAGGTTTGCATTATTATGAAAATAAACTCTTTGTCCATTTTCCAAATGAACTGCTAAATGAACTACTGCCGGAAAACGTTCGTGAATAGGAAATTGGAAAATTCTCCAGAGCGCTTCCGAGGAACTTATATAGCGACCATTTAGATATTTTTCTACTTCATCGTTATTACTTTGTAACGAAAATGTGGCTTGATCAGAACCTTTATGAATATACTTACAGATGTACTTAATAGCTTTGACCGATTCACAAAACTCTACGTTAATGTGAGCATTGAAAATTCGTGATAGCACTGGATTATAGGGAACAACCCACTTATTATCCACGCTCATTTCTGTACCTTTGACACGAATTATTGCTGTGTTTCCACCATTATCTGGAGACCTGCGCCTGTAGGTTGGGTAACCGTCATCCCCGGTTTGTGTTTCAGAAATAAAATGCCTAGGGTACTTTTTAGAACAAATGTTTTCTTTCATACATGGTGACTCAGGTTTATGAAATCAGCAGGGACCATGTATCATATTTTTTATGACAATATTATGAAGAATTGGATCTTGTTGTTTGTCAGGTATTTCAGCCGATATTATTGTATCTATAGAATCTGGTTGTACTTTGTTAGCCAGCCACAATAAAATGTGGGCGTGAGGTAAGCCTCTTTTTTTGCCATTCTACGCTGTAAACAAAGGCTTTCGATGGTCCAAAAATATTTTTCTTCGTTAGTAGGTCTATCATTTTTTTGAGTTTTAAATGAAACACTCTAGAAACCAAGTCATGTCTGTCGTAAGAATGTTGATCGGGTAATAACTCAATTTTTATTTCCGGCCATTCGGAGTTACACGTAAATGTAATGAAGAGATCTGGTCTTCAAAATTTTCTGACATATGTCATGGCATCTTGACTTTTTTCGTTCATATATCTGGGGGATCCTGTAAATGACGACGGCAATATAACATGCTGGCCAATATTAGAAGCGTTTATATTGGCATCATTAACCACGGCATCTCTTAAATGAATGTACTCTTCTGCTCTCTTTTTTTTTATTTCTTTCTATGAAGTCAAGCCTCTCAGAAATCATTTTTGCCGCCATATCAACACAATATTGGTTGAATAATCCTTTGAAATAATGTATGCTGTTAAAGTCATTTATTCTCACCATGAGTCTAAATGCATAGAACTGCATACATGATACAGTTTTAGATCTAGCAGCAGTATTCTGCTGTGGAATATTTATACAATATCCGTCATCACCAAAGGGAAACAGTAAAGGATACTGAAGTGGATCATAAGATCTATGAATTTCAGAAAATCGTTGAAGTCCACCATCTCGCGCAGTCAACACAATATCTCGGGGACCTTTGTCTTCATCTACTATTGGCACATTATACCGACCTCGATGCTCGTTAGGAGGTTTCACATCAGCATGAATAATAAGTTTTAAGTCATTCGGTGGTCTATTTTCCAGATTTTATTTAAAACTTTGAATATACGTATTATGATCGTGAAGATATGTTTGGAGAACGTCGATAAGTTCGGTTTGCAAGCTTGGATTTAAATTTGAGCGCAAGGATACTGATCTGCATGGGAAACAAAATATATTTGCAAAAATTCGGGTTGTGCCCCTTCAGCTGGAAGTAAGTTACCGATCAAGTGATAAACTTGCCCTTGGACTTTAAAAGTAGGCATAAAGTTTCCCTCACGAATTTCTTTGGCACCAAATGAAGTCATCTAAAATAGTGTATTATATTGTCTTGAGTGACTGAAGAAATGCTTTGCTGATGGATGTGAGTCTGATATCAGTTCTTTTAAAACTGTAGTTGGTTCCGGAATTGTAGGTATATTTACTTTGCCACCACTACAACACAGTCCAGGAGCTTCAGTCGCCCATTTTTTTGCTTGGCATAAGTTGCATATTTTATCCATTCTGCCAATATCAATATCATTTAGCTCAGTATAGTCAAGGGTACAATCATAAGCAAACGCAGCATTTAATAAATTAAGTTGCCTGCGAGTTCTATTTCTTGTTGATCGTGCATTTTGCTGTGCTAATCGATGGGATCGTTCAGTGCTTGATTCCCGATCGCGGTTAGCCAAAGTTCGGGAATTCTGTGAGGCTAAACGTTGAGAACGTTCAGCGCTTGATTCCCATAGTGGGTTCACCAAAGTTCGAGATCTTTGTGAGGCTAAACGTTGAGAACGTTCAGCACTTGATTCCCGTTCTCGGTTCACCAAAGTTCGAGAACTCTGTGAGGCTAAACGTTGAGAACGTTCAGCGCTTGATTCCCGTATTCGGTTTATCAAAGTTCGGGAATTTTGTAAGGATAAAAGTTGAGAACGTTCAGCGCTTGATTCTCGTTCTCGGTTTATCAAAGTTCGGGAATTTTGTAAGGATAAACGTTCAGAACGTTCAGCGCTTGATTCCCGTTGTCGGTTCGCCGAAGTTCGGAAATTTTGTGAGGCTAGACGCTGCGAACGTTCAACGATCGATTCATTAGCACGGTTTTGTTCACTGATTGCTCGTTGAGTAGCCTACCTATGCATATTTTCATCCTCTGTTTCATTGCTGCGCAAAACTCGCAGCCGCTTTGCAGTAGCAGTCTGCCGAGAAAGCTGAGATCTTTTTCTAGGCATTATAGTGACGAAGAAAGAACGTAGGAAATGAAAACTTAACTAAACCGTAATTCATAATCAATAAAAACAAACGTAAGGTTAATAATTAGGAAACTAATTATTTTTACCTGTATTTGGTAATTACGTCCATAAAATGAAAATAAGGTAAACTAACTGTATGCTTAAAGTAAAACGTAACCTAATAACAATAATTATGTAGATGACACCTATTTCCAGGTATTATCTACAACAAAACAAAAAAAGTGTTAATTATTGTTAAATTATTAGAAAAAAATACTATCCTTAAAACAAACAATACTATAAAGAAAACCATGACACCTACTTATAATTAATTATTTACATCAAAACTAAAAAAAAAGTGTTAATAATTGTGAAATTATTAGAACCAAAATATTATCCTTAAAAAAAATGAAATAGTATTTAAAAAGTATTATTATACGACAATATTATATCGCAAAAACAAATAACGCTGCATACAACCGTTCAGAAGGAAGCCGACCGCGCGTAATATCTTCTAAGATGTACATTGAAATTAAGTGATGCCAAAGACAATTTTGTTCACAATTAAATACTCTTAATCAACAACACATTTATTTGGATAAAGATTAATATTATTATGTTGATACAACTCTAACAAATAATTGGTAATAATGCATTAATTTCGACCAAATTTGATTACCATAAAAACGGTTGTAGTGAGTTAATTTTAAAAGATAGACATATACTGTAGCGGACATTTTTTTAGATCATTTCAAGAGGAATAATCCTTTCATACATATTTTAGTGGTATCTTGAACCGTTTTCGCAGCGCACGCAACAGAAGCCCTCAAAGATGAATAATTTTCCCCGTTTTTTCCACATTTTCCATTGTTTCTTCGCTCCTATTAGTCGCAGCGTGGTGTTATATAGCTTAAAGCCTTCCTCGATAAATGGTCTATTCAACACAAAAAGAATTTTTCAATTCGAACCAGTAGTTCCTGAGATTAGCGCGTTCAAACAAACAAACTTTTCAGCTTTATAATATTAGTATAGATAAGAAAGAGTCCATTATGTATATATGAACAGTTTAGCGATTCGGTTGTCTGTCTGTAAAAAGGATTTTTTTCCTCAATTCCACGAGCTCGCCTATTTCTACAAACATTAGACCATACAGTTTAAACATTCGATAAAAAATATATTCTTTATGTCTTAGTGGAAATTCGTTCCAATTTCCTCTACAAGGTGATTCAAGAGGAATGGTAAATATTGAAGGTGGTAATATGAACAATGTTGCGTAAAAAAGTTCGTATAAACCTGTATCTGATTTCCATTCGTTTCAGAGATGTAGGTGCTAGAATGTTATACATGAAATAAACCTCAAAAAATGATCAAGAACACACAAATAACTTATTGAAGTACTTTATTCTTGCAAAAACACACGCATATTTTAAAACATTAAATTAAATGTTCGAAAACTCCCACCATCGACTTCAATACACAAATTGAAGAACTTTATTGTTGCTTGAAGTTAACACTTAGATTTTTGTGTATGGGAATGGATGAAAAACGAAGTGTACGAAGAAAAAGTAAACACAAGAGACGAATTACTCGCTCGCATTATAAACACTGCTATCCTCATAAAAGTACAGTAAAAGTCGGGTTATCCGAGCCGCCGGGCTAACCGAGGCAAATTTTGAAATATGATAGGAAGCTTTTATGAAGATATGGAATATTTTTCCAACTAGGGTGTGGCGTTGGCTCTATATTTTCACTAAGAAGAGAAACAAAATTATGACACAGAAGACAGTTAAAGACTTTTTTGGCAAGTGATCGTAATTAATGTACAAAAAACAACTTTATTGCTTCACAAATTAGTTTTACACCATAAATAAATTATATTATTTGAGTTTAAATACTTTTTTGATTAATTGTAACCTCTTTCCTTGACCTGCGGTTATCAGAGTTTTTCGTTATCCGAGGTGGTCCCGGTCCTGTTTACCTCGGATAATCGGACTTCTACTGTTTACAAAGACGACCTGTTGCGAAGAGAGCTGCAAAGTGTATTGTAGTCGATGGTAGGATTTTCGAAAATTTAATTTAAACTTTTGTAAAATATGCGTGTGTTTTTGTATGAATAAAGTACTTCAATAAGTTATTTGCGTGCTCTTGATCATTTTCTGAGGTTTATTTTATGCATAACATTCCCGCTCCTGTATCTCCAAACCAATGGAAATCGGACACATATTTATATGAACTTTTTTGCTAATTATTGTCCATACTACCATCTCCTTCAATATTTACCATTCATCCAGAATCACCCTGTACGGTCAGTTTAATCACGGTTATAGTGTGTTCAAAGTGGGACAAGACTAAACAGATGTACAGATGATATTGAGGTGTGGTGTACAGTTACAAGGTTATTGTACCGCTAGAAACGTTTCGCCTTGCTTTTTTGCTGCAAGCTGTTTATTCACTAATAAACTCTCTTGGCGTCATCTTTACACAAGAAGGAGTAACTTTAGTCCATTGCGTCGGCTACGTGTGTCAGTACAGGCCGGTTCAGCGTGACGTGTGGAATTCTCATCAGCCAATATGTTAACCGAACAACGTAACAAACAGTCGACGAGAGAGGAATGGACGTGTTGGGGGAACATGCTGATGAAAGAGGTCACAAGGTGATGGGTGGCCAGTTGCCGGCAGTATTTCACTAACGAGTAAGCAAACAGCACCGCAGGAGAACATCACAAGCCATTGCTCTTCACGTCTTAAAGGGGAAACAGGATGACGTCAAGAAAATTCACCTTTGTTACTAAGAAACATTCATCGTCTCGTGATTCCTATATATTAAGTTATACATTAAAAGTTACCAAACTGTTTCAGATGTTTAAACCCTATACAAAAGGTATTTTTTCTCCGTAGTTTAAAGACGGAGGTCAAGAAGAGCAATAATTCCTGGTGGGAGGAAGTTATTTGGGAAACTTGCAGATTCTGGCATTCGGAGGGTATTTTCCGGTTATTTTGTCCATGCCAAAGTCTCTACATCGCTAGAGAAAGCGGTAACGGAGATCATATCAATTTTTTTTTCTAAAGTGTAGTCATGAAATTGCGGCTTGGCACTGTCTTTGTGGTCTGGATATGGTGGTAAGTCTGCTAACTGGTCGTATTTATCCTAGAGAATCGTAAGGCCAACTTTAAAACGAAACCCCTAGATGAGTCTACTGCGATGCACATGAAGTCTGTGTTATCTATCTGTGTGTTAGCAACGAAACTCTCCAGACGGTACACACTCTGACAGGGCCTAGCCGTACAAATTATTTACCTAAAAATACGTCATAGGCAACTCGAGGGGGGTGCACGTGCACCCACCTGCTATGGAAGGAAATACACAGAAAAAGATTAATAAACAAAAGTTTTATTATTAGATTCACTGTTTGAATAATAACTTGACGCCTGGGTTGTTGTCCAAATTTCTTCAACACCTTGTCAATAAATTCAGTATCCTTAGTTAATAAGTAATGTGTTGTATATAATTTATAAAAAAAACCAGATGCACCCCCCTTAAAGTAATCCTTCCGGCGCCCGCGAAATACGTGTAGTCGCTTGGTGTTTGTACTTCGTCATAGTCAACTCAGGTGCCTCTTAGACCCCTTCCAGTAGATATCCAACACTCGTGTCTTTGTGTAGTTACTGCTAAGAGAGTTAATTTAAGCGATAAACTTAAAAAAAATTTACATTTTCGTTCGTGAGGATAATAAAATGATTAAGCATTTTACGGAATCGTAACTAAATATTAACGGATTCTCATTTTGCTTTCAGTGTTGAAACTCATTATTATCACTGGCTTCTAGTTATTGGTAAGCAGATATTATTTAAAAATGAAATTTTAGTGTGATGGTTGGTTGTGACAGTATTATGCTTACTAGGTAGATTATGTTCGATGATGGTGGTGTCAGAAAATGTTTTTACTTTTTTTATTAGTGTTGATACTGTGTGTTCATCAGTATTGTATCTGATTATCATTTCCTATCCATGAGATCCTAAACTGGACCGGAGCTATTTTTTTTTGAGTAGCTACAGTTTCGATATCATATATATTATTTCCAAAGGGTATTTTTTTTATTATTATTACAAGCAATTTTCTCCCTTCGTACCTAACTGAAAAAGATAAATGTGGTATCATTTTAAAGATTAACGTTTTCCCTTTGGTCACATCATATTTTAAGATAGTGGCTTTTCCAAATTCGACACTTAAAGGGAAAAAAATGACAATATTTCCAGAATGCGGTTTTTTGTGTCACGAGCTTCTTATCTCCCTTGAGGGATGGATCCTAATAGATAAATGAAGTATCATTTTAAAGAATAAAGGCACCCACTGTGTTCACAACATATTTTAAAAAGGAAATTTTCCAGAATTCTACCCTTAAAGGGCAACAGTATGATTATTTCCATAGCGTATTTTTTGTCACGGGATACTTATCTCCTCTGATATCTAACCGAAATCGAGAAATGATGCATTATTTTAGGGATTAAGGTCTCCGTGTTGGTCATATTTTAAGAAAGGAATTTTTCGGAATTCGACCCTTAAAGGGCAAATACATCATTATTTCCATAATGTATTTTTGTCGCGAGCCATTTCTTTTTCTTCCAATCTAAACGAAATCGAGAAATGAGGTATTAATCCGCTTTGATCACATCATATTTTAAGAAAGGATTTTTTTCGGAATTTGACCCTTTAAGGGCAAACGTATTATTATTTTCATAACGAATTTTTTTTTTATTACGAGTTAATTATTTCCCTTGATTTGTAACTGAAACAAATAAATGAGGTATCGTTTTAAATATTAATCTGTTTGCTTTGGTCATCTAATATCTTAAAAAAGGAATTTTTCGGAATTTGACCGCTAAAGAGCGAAAGTATATTTATTTCCATACTTTTTTTTTGTTTTGTTCTTTTTTTGTTACGAACCATTTATCTCCCTTGATACCTAACCTAAATCTATAAATGAGGTATCATTTAAAAGATTAAGGTTTCCACTAAGGGAACGGTATAAATTAAGAACCAAATTTTTCGGAATTCTCCCCATGAAGGACAAAAGTAATAACTGTGAAAGTCGCGCTTATGAGACAGTTTAGAGCCAAGCCGCTAGATAGCAGCAACACGTATCACAGAGATATTAATAAACTGCTTCACTGGCGTCTACTTTTGTTACGAACCTATTACACTAAACTAACATTGTGGTTCCTCTTTCGTCCTTTTACAAACTACCAACCTTTCTATTCGTCATATTCGCGAAATTTTCGCACAGGTCGTCTAGTTTTACTTTATTATACTAGTCTAGAGGAGGTTTGAGACAACTACACCAATGGCGGTTTCGCCATAAAATCAAAATGGATGGGTGCAGAATATCACAAGCACATTCACCAATGTTCACCCCACGGAAACGATTACAAAGAGAAACTGCTAATCATAACAGGGAGATCGTAGTAGGAAACCAGGCCTCCCTGCATTTAGCACCAGTTCTCTGAGCTGAACGTGGCTCAGTTAGGATGTACATTTATGTTTTGGGTGACAAAAACAGAGTACAATGTATAGAAAAAGATTAGTCTATTTTTTATGTTTATCGCTTTTGACACATTCAACAAATACTTATCCTTGTTAAACACATCTATAACTAAATTAAAATATGCGATGAACCCATACTTTATGAAGTTTATTGAAGATTTGTTTCTTTCATCTCTCCGCTTTGCATTCATGACAGAAAAAACTGTTAATGAACGGCAGATGTGGCAGGTGCAGATAAAAGATAAATAAATTATTTAAAAAATATTTGGAAAATCTTTGATTTTATTGAATATGCACTGCCATTTTTGAGAAGTTAGGTAATCAGTAAAACTTTTATTTACAATTTTATTTCTTTCAGCAGTACTTTTTCTTCATATAAACGGTCCATAGCAATATGCAGTTATGCAGTTGATGCAGATTCAATGTTTTAATAACACGCACAAAATGTTTATATTGAAAGGATGTTTTTAAATTAAATTAGTAAAAATAAAATAACCAAATCTTCACTGAAATCAAAGCATTTCTGTAGATAGTTAATAACTTTGAGTTTTTAAGACTGGAGGTTTACTCGGTTTTGCAAATGAATACGGGTAACTAGCAGAGTTAGTCCATCGATTAAACACGACGTTTCGGCGGTCGCAACTCTACCGCCATTGTGACTGCCTATTACTTTCGTAGATTATAGAGTACGTCCACGTGAAATAGAGTACAATACTCTATAATATAGTACGAAAAACAACCCTACTCTCTGTAGTAGCAGAGTTGAACCTTGAGTTTCTGACGTTATTGTTACGACATTCCATTCTGAAGTATGTAGCAGAGGTGGGTCGCAACGCCAAGGCGCCTAGAAATTTTATTGGAGGGGACATTTAACTGAGGATAGAGATAAGAGTCGCCCATAGGCTTAACCCATTATTTACTGGAGGCACTTTGCAGTCCTGTATGATTTACATACTGCTGCGATATCAGTAGTCTGAAGGAACAAAATATATTTTATAAGCCTCAAGAAAATAAAGACGTCTCTGAAGAGTACTGATTTTTTTATATTTTGTTAAGTCATCATTTATATTAAGTTTAAATCTAAATGACTTTGATACCAAGTAATGTTATTACAATACCATTACTCTCGGTATAACTGTCGCACAACACTAAACAGCTTATTAGACTTAACAACGCTCATCACAATTATATAGACACGTAAAAATACTTACATATTCGACAGAAATGAGGAGAGGAATTGGGCCTCGTATCTCTCAACCAAATCTATTGCGGTATCTGCGGGATGATACATCCAACTTTCTGGTTGCGATCCACACATTGCAGAAACCCCGTTTTCAACATCGTCTTCCTTAATTGTGTAGGAATCTCCTTCCATTATCCAATTTCTACACTTATCGACCACTACACCCCTGGGAGACAAGAAGACAATCATTTGCTGATACCTAGAGTGGTGGTGTAACGGTTAGCGTTCTGGCCTCGTATCCGGGAGGACGGCGGTTCGAATCCCCGTCCGGGCATCCAGATTTGGGTTTTCCATGGTTTCCCAAATCACTCCAGGCAAATGCCGGGATGCTTCCTTCAAAAGGCCATGGTCGAATTCCTTCCCATTCCATGCCCACCATCCTTTCCCATCTCTAAAGACCTCGCCGTTGAGAGACGTTAAGCTATTAAAAAAATTTGTCGAGGACCCATTACAGGATAGTGACACCAAAACATCGTTCTCATATTAAATCAAAGATGCTGTACTACTCCCACCATCGGAATGAAACCGAAATCAAGCGAGATATTTTGTTGAAGGGGTAAAGGCTCGTTCACACTAGCGGTCAGCTCAGCTCACGATTCAGGATTTCACCAGTAGCATTCACACTAGTAGTCAGAAATCAAATCATTAACGATGCCATTTCATTTCAGTTGCTTGTAACGAACAGTGTCGTTTTCTACGCTAACGTTAATTCAAATCGCATTGATTTTGCATGAAGAGTCCAGCAATACTTCAAGACGATAATTGTGAGGGCATCCAGATCAAGAGAGAGTAAAATAAATTAATTGCCGGCTATGCCAAGCGAGACGAGTGGTGGAAAATTCTTTTGATTTTTAGCTTAAAGATTTCGAATTTATTTTAGCAAACTTATTTACTGAAGGATAAAATTTCATGCAGTGTTGAAAGTGAATCTGATGATGAACGAGAGGAACCGTTTTTTACAAATATTCCTTGGTTGGGTGTTAATGCTCCTAAATAAGCTTTTTGGTACAAGAAATATAGTCACAATATTTTTTAATTCTTTAACAGTACGACAGAACGTAATAATGTTTGAATTTATTTCGAAGTTTGTCATCTGTATAATAATCAGAAATAAAATAATTTAAAACCATTTTTTTATTACTTTTTTTTTATTGCTTACGAGCAAAAGTTTTCAGACGTTTGTCCTCCATGTTGATCTGATCTGGCCTAACTGTTGGACGTTCACACTAGCGGTCAGCTCAGCTCAGCTCAGCTTTCCTTGCCCTGACCTGAGCGGACTGCGTAGTGTGAATGCTCCCACCGGATTACGTGTATAGCGATTTTTGCCCGGAGCTGAGCTGACCGCTATTGTGAATGGGCCTATAACAGTGATTCCTTCTGTCGAAATTAAAGCCAGCAGAGAGCGTGTATCTCTAAACTCTGATAAAGAGCTAAGCTACCTCAGTGGTTCTCAACATGTGGTCCATGAAGGTGGGACTGGTGTCAGCAAGTAAAATATTAAAAACTTTATTCTAACTGAATTAAAGAAATAAACCAAAACATAAATTAGTAAAAATCGACCACATTGAAAGAATACCGTACTCACACCGTATAAGGCTATAGGAAGACTAAGCTATAATCTAAACTTCCTACAAGCGACGAATATTATAACGACCAACACAAAAATGGTTTTTCCAGAACGTGAGGATATGTTTGCATTGTTACGATAATAGTTTATTCCCTAAATAAGTTTTCAGTTGGCAGTCTTTGAGGATTAAGTTAATGACAGTTACGTGTTGATAACAATTGGTATGTTTGGTTAGTAATTTCTTTTTTAAAAAACTTAGTCCACAACCCGAAGGTTGGTTGGATCCTCTCGAAGGAGGCATACTAAGCCATTGTGTCAGAGGTAGGATGGCCATTTCCTTTCCTCCGGGACCTGCAGTTTAACGTGGAATCCGAACCACGGAGCGACCTGGCGTAGCTCGTACGATCAAACACAATTCTTAAAAATTTCTGCGTCTACCGGGATTCGAACCCAGGACCGGAGCAGCAGACTATTTTAAAGCAAGCGCCTTAACCATTTTTTTTTAACTTATTAGATTTATTTATTGAAAAATAACGCAATTACATTCAATATCATAAATTTGAATCAGTGCCATTCTTTCTTACTACATAACCTACAAACTGTCCCATAATCCATATCATAGAGTTTTTCTTGAATATTATTGTAGATATTCCGACTTATCCTGTTTTATTATGTGATTTTCAAAAGAAATTGCGAAGCTTTGGTCTCACAGTGTGGTTGTATCACTATCTGAAAATTTACTTTGAAGCTGAGGTGCAGTTCATCTTTCACGGGACAGGACTAAACCTGTCGCAAACTTATACAGACCTGCTCTTTCGAGAGATGCTAGGCGGCGACCAGGTTTAAAATCCCCGTCCGACGGAAGAATGGAATTTACAGTGCTGTTTGGTTTCACTTCCTATGCAATACGGGGAGGTTTGGGATTTAACTCAGGTATTTGGTACACAATGCGACGATTAGAAACTGTGCAGTACAATCTCACAAATCAGTTACTTTCGGGTTACCAGACAGACAAGCAATTTGTCGATCCAGTAAATTATTGGCAGAATTACAATCGACATGACCTCCTCACTTAATATTGTCCAAACCCTAGCTACTGAAGATATTAAGATAAACAAAAGTGTTGTAGATTTCTTAATGAAATGTTGGTTTGATATTGATTCTAAATGTAAAATGTCAGTTTGGTTCTACAGTCTGTATGGTCAAACCAAGCGCCAGTAAATTAAAAACAAAAATAACAAAATAACAACTAAGAGGTGCAAATCTTTTTTTGTTTGAGCTCTGAAACTGTTATGGCTAAACGAGCCGAGGAAGCCGTAAAGTTTAGCTTAGGTTCTAAACATCCTTTCGCATGCTGCGCTTCAGTTGTTGGAACCCGTCCAAACCTCCACTAAACCATTTCGGTGAGTATCCTACACAGTTTACAAACACTGGACGCTTCACTAGCTTTGTATTGTGGCGACTCTTCAACAATAATATTATAAGAAGCCACGACCTAGCCTGTTGAGCGAGCTCTGGAATTCGTGAGGATACTGCCTGGCCATCCACGTTTCGATTTTCCATTGTTTCTCATAAACTCGACTGGAATAACCCACAGGCCGTAAAGCTCTAGCAAAAAAAGTGATGATTATTATATGGATTGCATTAAATTGTTGAACAACAATGAGGAAGATCCAAATATTCGCGCAATCAGTATCCGGTACATGTAAAAACCCGAATTTGTACTGTGGTTTGAAACCGGTTCTCCGGAAATGCAGTTCATTGAGTTAAGCGTTGGATTTCTTGTATTGGTGAGACGAAAGGGTTATGTTACCTACCTTGAATATGTTTTCATTACATTTCTACAAAATCTTGCCTGTAAAACTTAGTACAATTCTCTGCTTGAAGTAATATTAATCGTTTCATTTCGCAATATCATTTACATTTATTTAAATATTTTGATGAGCTACTGATGGGTATGATGTGGTATGTAATCATGTGTCTGTGGTTTAATTTCACATTATTTTGTCCCATTTTCTTAAAAATCTGGATTGCTGCCTCGGGAGATTATTTTGGGATGACATTTAAAACACATTTATATTGATCATAATACTGAACCTTCATTCTCCATTCTCATTCCTAACCTCGTTCCTGTACCTGCACGGAATATTGTACGAACCAGATGTGCGAAATACACACAATGCGGGTTTTATCGCTAAATTTTCAAATACAACTTTTTTATTTCTAGTTTTGTATTTACAATGATGGTGCTTTGTTTGTAAACCATAAGCACTAGGAAGCAAAAGTTGATGAAGAACGGTTCACTATTTCCTGAAGATATTGCTTAATCGATACACAGTAACACACAGTAAAAGGTAAAAGCAAAGACGCTCCTTGTCCAGGTCGTTGATGCTGATAGCGTGGAGTTTCTCATATAGATAATTTACATTTATTTCACAGATATCCACACTAAAAGGGAGGCGGTATTACTACGATAACGCTTAAGTAGGTTCTCCTGTAAGACAGAAGTCTCCTTGGCATCTATTTCACTACATGCATAGCAGTTGTGGAAGAACATTTAGTATCTACGAAATAACCTCGGCTTTGTTAGCAGTCCATTTTGGGATCGGTTGAGCTACTAATGAGATATGCAGCCCGCGACGCAGGAAAGGATATAATAAAATAATATTGGTATTCAGTTAAATCACAAGAGTAACGAGATTTCTTTTTACTCAGTCAACTGTTCATATTATAATTTCCAAAAAAACCTTTAATATGGCAACAGCAAGCTATTATGAGACAAAACATGTCAGGAGGCTTCATCGAAACGACTAAAGCAGCGGTTCTGAATATAATTGGCTACGAACTTCAAAGTGAACTGGCAAAGATGTTAATGCATTTAGGTGGTGCTGTAGGTAAAATGGTGGAACCGCTGTCCCAGTTAGTTTTAGGACGATGATAGTGTCCGGTACGGTACGAGCACGGGGGTGAAAACTTTTCATCATTCAAACTAGGCCAGTAAGGTTTACGAGATGGCATAGCACGCTTTGTGATCACCAAAAGTCTTGTGTTATATCCCATACCTTTCTGTAGTGTATACACAGACATAATACATTTTCGATTATGATTTGTATGTCGAGTCAACGTTAATATGATTTGTATGTCGAGTCAACGTTAAACTTGTGGCCCTTAGTAGCTTTTGGAAGAGTAGGCCCTGAAGGATCTTCACATGGATGCAATCTATTCCTTTCTTCGTTTACTCAACAGAATCATAATATACGTACTGTAGCCACCACAACACCAGTTATGAACGAACTGGGTGTCCTACACCTAGTACACCTCATATTTAAGTTCCGATAAGCCTACGAGTTGGGGAGCATACAAATAAGTGGCAGACAAGTCCAATGAGGTAGTCAATTAACTGCTAACGTCGCAGCGGTACCATGATGATGTAAAGTGCTCAGCACGGGATTAGATGGTTCGATCCTCAGTGGTAAAATTATTTTTCACCATTCTGGACTCATACAGCAGGGTTGGAGAGATGACGGCACACGATTCCTAATCACCAGCTAATGTAATCCTATGTTAAATCTAGAACCTGTATACGAAACTGTTAATGGTGAGTCGTCCGTTGGAGGACGTTCATACTGGAGGCTCCGTTCGAAAAAGTAGGCATGAATGGGCTAGCACTGGATTTCACCGCCTCCCTTTTTTCACCTATTATACGCAGCACAATACACCAAACAGACACTTAACAGTCATCCAGAAAAAACATCCACACTCGGAAAGACAGCGGTAAACCACGCCAGTAAACAGTTGTCGGGAAAGTGATTGCAGAAGCACATAACCATCAATTGTAACAGCCTGCGCCGGGATGCGGTAATGGCACGTTATGGGTAAGGCAGGACACTGTATTTTTAAAAAAGATTTCCTGGGTAAAACCAAGACTTGATTATTTACTTACTCATAAGAATCCATTCTTCCAGTTCTATCTGTTTTGCAAACATTCCGCATATTGTTGATCAAATATTTCTTCCTTCCAGGTACATGTGACTGGCGACATCCCCTGAAGGTATTTAATGGACTCTCCCTGGAGTCCGTGAACTGCTGAAGATCCTTTGTCAACGGACACGCGATCACGGGCGTGGCGCTGCTTGCGCCTGCCGACTATTTTGGAGGCGCCTCGGCAGCCGTCATCAAACTACTGTGCGTACAGCCGCAGCGCCGGCGGCTGCAGTCGAGTCGGGGTCGCCGTCGGCAGTGGCTGAACCCACAGATGACACTGACGTAAGTATGCATACACACCACTGCCCTGTGGTTCACGACCGAGTGCCAGAGAGAATGCGCTTAGGAGAGGGGATTTATCAGGTACTCCGATCTTCGCCTGATTCTACCAATTCTATAAGCCGGGCTGCAAGTCAGTGGTATTCATCAATAAACATGAGCTTGCCTAGTCGCTGATTTGAGTCCGGTCATTTTAAGTAGGGTGTTGTTTTGTTATGTGACGTGTGTTCTCTGTAGAAACAATAAGAAGACAACATTCATACAAATATATTGCTATAATAAACACAATAGTGGAAGACTCTCTGCCGGTATAGACACAACACTAAAATACCACGTTGTGTGATCTAAAGCACTATTGTTTTTTAAAAAATAAAAAAGTAATTTTTTACTAGCGTAAAGCTTACTCTTTGATAACAACAAACTTTATTGTTAAAAATCCTGAATACGTGAAAAAATTAAATACAGTATTCGGGCATGAGTCCGACAGTTTTGTTAGTAAGCTGCCTGAAATGATTAAACTTTTGTAAACTATTAATAGATTGTCGGTAATGACATAAACTTCCTACAATGTACGCTCATCAAATAATATTTATAACTTTACACAATTCACTATGCATTATTTTTTATTTTTGCGTGCTACAAATTTCTGTATTTTTTTTTCCATAAAAAAAGGAAATGAAAACGGCGATAACGAACTCTTCACATTCCAGAGGGAACAGGAAATAGGTCTGACAAAGTTTGTATCAGTTTATTGTATGAAAGTAAATAATGGCTAACAGGTTTTAAAATATTTTGGTGCTATTCGCTCACTTATTTCGTTATTTTCATGGGAAATAAAATACCTCCGAAAGACATGTTAGCACTGAAATAATTAAATACAGTATTCGGCCATGAGTTTAACAGATTTGTTAATAAGGTCCCTGAATTGATTAAACGTTTTGTAAACTATTAATAGATTGGTAGTAATGATATAAACTTCCTCCAATGTACGTTCATCAAATATTATTTATAACTCTACACAATTCACTATGTATTACTTTTTATTTCTGCGTGCTACAAATTACTGTTTTTTTTGCATAAAAAAGCAAATGAAAATGGCGATAACGAACTTTTCACATTCAACCGGGAACAGGAAATAGCTTAGACAAAGTTTGTATCATTTGATTGTATAAAAGTAAATGACGGCTAACAGATTTTATAATATTTCGATGCTATTCGCTCACTTACTTTGTTATTTTCACGGGAAATAAAATACCTCTGAAAGACGTGTAAACACTGAAATAATTTCCTTTTTACTTTAATTACAATTTTAAATTCCGAAAATTCCAATAGAATAAAAATCCTGCCAGCTATTTTGGAAGCTGCCTCGATTTAAATAGTCAAAATAACATAAACTATTCAACAAACAACCATTACATTTGGATCTAATCATTTGCGAGATGTGTGTGGAATTGTGGTCTTTTGCAGACAGAAAAATTGAAAAAATCGGAATGCAACTGTAAATGGAAAACAGTGAAAAACTTTCCATCGTTGTCTGTAAACATCATTCCAGGAAGGGTGTCTAAAGTGAGGGAGGGGAGGAATGATGGGGAGGAAGTGGGAGTAGAAGCGATGAATCGAGATAATTTGTTTTGCTACAAGAATGTTTGCGATTTTCAAATGGCAGTAGACGATACTGAAAGGGATAGGCATGTTATTTTGTTATTTAGTTTTGCTTAAATGTTATCCTTTTAAGCCAGGTGTTTAAAGATTAATGGAAGGAGCTAATAATACGAAAAACGACGTCAAGATTTATACGTTCATCTGTCATTTTATCAAAACGTGATTTTTATGTGAAATTGTTATGGAGCCATACAGTGCTACCAAGATGCCTAAAAAAACTTACCGCAGTTATAGCTATTATAATTATATTTCTAAACAACTTTGAACAATTTTGAAATAAATGAAGAACTGATTTCGAGAGAGTGATATCAAAAACTCGAAAAAAATTTGTAACCTTTTCTCAGTTGTCGCAACCCCCTGGTAGAGGGGGACAAAAATATCTTTTACCTATTATTGCTTTTGCTCACCAAAGAACGAAAAAATTATTTAGTCAAATTGTAGATAATTTTGTCCTTTACACGGTGGGACATGGACACATACTTATAAACCAAGGGAAGACCATAATATAAAGAACATTTAAAAAAAAGGAAGCAAGAAAACTTTGTGACTTTCCCAAAAAAGCGGTTTAAATAAACTCAGTAGACAAATCACTTCTTGTCTACTGATGCATTCATTCATCTATCTTCAGATGACCTCATCAAAACCAGATGTGAATTGACACAAACATTCTAAAATATTTATTTCATGTCCTCTAATCTTTATATTCTTCTGCAGCTCTATCCGTGAAATGATTCTTCCAATAACAAATCAAGCATGTCTTGATAGCATAACTTTCTCAATTTTAACACTTTTTCATGTTTTTGGTAACAGAGACTACTTAATTTTTTTAATGTTTTCAGATGTATATTTTCATCATGGAGTTTTTTGTTTCTTAAGCTGATTACTGAAAATAAAAGAGACTGATGGAAATACTCCCGTACGATATTTGCTCTTTGTAACCGCCTTTCACACAAACAAATTAGATGGTTATGCATGAGTTTAAATCCCAGAGCCGATTCACCTAAGTTAACTGTATTTTTCGAGCACTAATCCCACTCTTTCAAGGCATACAAGGCAATTTTTCTATTCAATTTTAAATCACATCAGTGATGTAAACCATATTTCACACTATGCATATGGATAGTTTTGAAAGGATTTTTTTCCCAGTTAGTCCCTGTTTTTACAAATATACTTTCAGGATTTATTGTAGCTTCAAAAAATAATGATTTAACACACTATCTGTAACGAGGTAATTTTATTTTATAGCCGCTTCTGTGGACTCACGCAGTTTGATAACCTTTGAATGGAAATAAGTACTTTCCACCAGGCATGCACCAAATGTGGTGATTGAGAGGTAACGTTCGTGCATTATTTTGTGGAAGAGGCACTTTCTAATCCTAGTACAGAGCTCAAAAACCTGGTCTACCATGGTTTTCAGTGGAAAGAGTTCCTTCATACGTCCATTGACAATTTATTATCCTTTGATTTTCCGCCACTATGATAACCTCTTTGACGTCAAGGAAGTAAATATCATGCACTTCATTAGAAGAGACATGTTTCAGGCCAAGAGAGTCAAGAGAGTTAAGAGAGTTTTGTAAATATACAGAGCAGCATGCTAAGTTTGCTTAGGCTTCTTCTGTTCTGCCGCACAGTATCTTGTTTGAAGACAGAGGCAGCATACATGATCCCAGAGATGAGAATAGTATTTCTTCAGGGACTAAGTTTTCTTTGACGGTTTCTTGCTTCGGGCTACAAGGTATGACTGTCCTAGACTGACTATGCATTCTTAAAGACATTTTTAAAGATATAGTTACTGGTTTGAAGCCCTACTCGGTATCCTCCAGTATCAAAATCCAAGATATTTGAATAAAGATGTTTGTTCCTAACGATTATGTTACATCCTTTTGCTAGCTGCCTTCTTATCTGTCGCAAGAATAAAAATAAGCGAATATATATTCATATTGTATTTATGTATCTTATTTGGTTTTTCCAAATCACTCCAGACGAATGCCAGGATGTTTCCGTCAAAAGGCCACGGCAGAATTCCTTCCTGTTCTCTTCCTTCAGTCTTTTCCAGCCTCTAATGACCTCGACGTCGACGAGGCGTAAAGCCTTAAGCAAAAAAATGTTTTTTGCTTAAGGCTTTGATTGATTGAGTCAACAGAATTTTTCTAGAGCCAACAGATTTTAGTTATTATTTCAGGTGATGGATCAGCGACATACCGCCGATGCAGATATTGACTAGACAAATATTTTAAAAGCCACATACTAGCATCAACTATAGTAACATTATGTTTCTTACTATTAATTGTTTCGTCATAGTCACAGCGCTGGGCGACATTTTGTAATAACCGTTTAATTGCTTTGGTTATGATATTTAAAAATTTAACAATCATGTAAACGATTTACTTTAATTATTATTAAGTTTATTCTGAAATAAAACATTTTTACGCATGAATGCATCATGGCTTAAAGATATGATATTAGCAATGTCTATCAAAATAATTGATATCTACCATTTATTTTAATTATATTGACATAAATATTTGATAGCTTTAGATTTGTACTGAATATTTATTTTTGTCCATCACTTTACCGTTATTTCTCTTACAACACAAACAAGATATGAAATTTACTTTTAATCATCACATTCACAAAAAATACCCTTAAAATCGTTAACTATCATACACAAAAGCTACATTCTTTTAATTCTTCGTCTGGAATTCAATGGGTTAGAATTATTTACCGGGATCCTTTCGATCCCTTTTATGACCTCTTACCACAGAACCACCAGAGGCCTTTGTTACTACATTTTGGTAACATAAACGCATGGAAACAGCAAGCAATTACTTGTATTTTTAAATTGCCTTTAAATAGTGAAATATGACGACAAATAGCAGAGAGATGCATGGTCATTTTTTTATTTCTTTCTACTCCTTACGTTAATATGTTTGTCATTATTTTCTGTTCTTATCTATGTAAAAAAAGTATTCTTGTGTGGTCGTAAGGACTTCGCGACAGGGTTTCTTTTCGGTTAAGCAATCCGACGCCATCGTAGTTGCCTAGTCTAATCCGTAGTCCTACCGGGTATAGGGGACCTACAGTTTAACGAGGAATACGAACCATGGAAGCGTACGTCACATTACACAGCAAGCTGTCTTAGAGGTGAAGGTAGGGTTAAGAGCCGATGAAAATCTCCGCCGAAACAGGGATTTGAAACGGAAACCTTTCGGTCTCCAGTCACACACCTTAACTATTAAGCCATCACATCCCTATATCCAGCTACCTCCACGAAGTTGAAGATATCCATAGGGCTGTGATAGAGAGTTTTCGGACTTAACCACATTAATACATTTAAAGATTGTTTAGGTCTTGCCACATCATATACATCGTGTACCCACGCAGGAGACAAGCTTTCTGCATAAACAGAGTTCATACTCAGATCTTCTGTATCAAACCGATTCTGTAAAAGCCAGACCCATTATATTATTGTTAAACTGTATATGAATTCTTGGAAACAAAAAGTCCACCCGAATACTAGGGACACTCTAGTTTTAACCTCTCGCAACATTTTTTTTTTTTTTATAAAAGTACTTACTCCAGAAAGCTGAAATTAGGCTTAGTTTTCAGCATGATCATGATCTAAGCGTTACATTCTTCACAACGCATACACCATAATTCCAAGACCACTGCAGACGCTTGCTTCTACATATATATCTTTTGACAATTGCTCTTCAAAATTTTAAAGAATGATTGTGTTCTGTTTTACAGACAGAATTTAGGTTGTTTACAGATGACGTAATTGTATTGAACAGGATTAAAACCAAAAGAGATTTTGAACAACTACGGGGAGATCCGGGTAAATCAACATGGGATGAATATAAATTCCTAAAATATTTAGCTTATTCGGAGCAGAAACCGGAAAACAAAAGGTAATGTACAAATAGAAGGGAGAGTAGAAACTGCTTGTTGAAGGAATTAAGTGTAAATCTCATGGCATATCATTTGATAATAAATTCAGTTCGGTAGTACCCATTTGACAGGTGTAATGCAATGGTTTTGAAGTCCTGTATTTACTGGAGAGGTCGATGAGTGGATGTACCAAGAGCATTTGAGGGAACCGGAACGCGAAACCTCTCTGAGATAATTGCTTAGTATGGTGGTGTAGTACTGGAGATGGGTTAGGAGTCATTGGAAGGTAGACGGTGCTGCTAATGTGGCACGACTGAAAAAAAAAATCATGTGACCGCGGTGAGAGGCCTTCTGCGTTTGAAAAAAAAGCAAAAACTTGCTAATTGCAAAGTCAAGGTGAAGTAGACAACGTGAATTATTCCAGGTTGTTTTCATGAAGAAAGTCATCCAATGATCAGGTTGTTCCGTTGATAGCAGGGCACATTTGTTCTATTTTCAGAAGTTTTCCTTCCAATGCGAGAAAGAACTGCTTCTTCAGAACGTAAAATATTATCTGCTTTCAGTCAGTCAGCTGTCATCCATAAGCACGGGCAATTATGTTATCGGAACGGCTAGTGCGCGACCGATGCTCTATCAGCTTGTTCTCACCCGGTTTGGTCTTTGAACTGTCGCACACACAAACACACAGTTAAATGACCATAATATGTTCACCGCATGTCTGTGTTAACTGAAGATGACTTTAATTATATACAAATGCCGTTATTGGAATGTGATTGTCGTTATTTTAAATATTCAAAATTCTCAAGTCGTATTCTTGTGGATTGTTGTCATCCTTCTTGCTCATTCTCAAAGAACGCCATTGTTATTTTTTTGGTCTTTTTTATTTTATTTTATAAACCGAAGTTTCTGTCAGCTACCATTACAGGTCCAGCCATCCAGATTTCGATTTCCATAATTTTCCGAGATCACTCTAGGGAAATGTCGGACAACTCCTTCAGAAGACCCGGTCACTTCCGATAATTCCCTCTCGGCTATAATGACTTCGACGTTAGCAACCCATAAAGCCCTATTACAAAAAAATAGAATACCTGATAAGTTGAGTGAACCACTTACAATTACACAAGTGTAAACATGTCTAGAATTTAAAAAAAAAAATCATTTTAGCATCGAAATGAATTTTTATTATACATATTAGTCACGGGATTGATGTTAGAAGCAGAAAAGTAGGTCACTATGGTTTTCACTGAAAACTAAAGTGAGGTTGCAGCGAGGCACTCGTCTCGATTCCTGGAGTTTCTGTTTATTGATACTGTCGGCCACCTGCTTTTTAAAACTTGCGGCGCAGGAATCGTTAAGTTGTAAGCCACACGAGCCAGTTAGCTCTGCTTTCTAGCAGCTACTCGGTTAAATAATCTTGATCGGGACAGTCATGTCGGCTCGTCCACAATGAAGCGAGTCTTCTGAGAAAGACATCAGTGGCACGTTAGTCAACAAGCTGTCAAGCTGCTTTCCTCCAACGAATTTAGATCCCTTTGCATGACCAGAGCATTTCTTTTACATGACATATTCTTTCACAAAAAGTTGATTCAAACGGGAAACGAATCGCAATGTACCCGTTATATGAATTTTTATGTACTTATATTTCCTACGGATGTTTCTTCTGTCTTCATCAGTAAAATTAAACTCTCATAAAGAATAAACCTTCTACATGAATTTATTTCAAGCTATCGATATCTAAGGTCGATAAAGACGATCGGTACTAAGCAGGTATGCAAGGGTCACCAACTCACCATGTGCCTGCGATCCTCCTAAGTATTGTACTGATGTTTTCCTTATTATTCTGTGGCTGTAGGGTAGGGGTTCACAAAGTTTTTCATACCACGTCCCCTTCCATAAAATGAAAAATTCAGTACTAACAATGACGTCTCAGAGGAAACTCACCAACTTTGTGACGTAAAAGTTTTCAACTTTAAAGCGGGACCTAAACGATTAATAGCATTGTCAATTTCAGTATTGATAATACTGCCGTCAATTTTCGCACCAACTAGTCTCAAACCTCAAAATGGCACTAACTTACACGATCAATATTATCGACAATACTATTGTTAATAACGTTGCTTGGTGACTTAAGAGAAATCTTTTAGTTTCAAGTATTGATCTAGGAATTAGAAAGAACTTTTTAAAACTCTAGGTGTGGAACACAGCACTTTATAATAGCGAAACATAGACTTTAGGAATACAACAGAAAAAGAAAATTGAAGCATTTGAAATGTGATGCTGAAGAATTAAGCTGGACAGACAAAGAAATGAACGAGTTTTGGAAATGATGGGTGAGAAAAGAAGTTTGTGGAAGAAGCTTACAGAAAGAACAGACAGGTTAGTAGGTCATATTTTGAGACATGCTGGATTGGTTAATTTGTTAGTGGAGGGAACAGTCGAAGGTAAGAACTGTAGAGGAAGACAGAGATTAAAATATATGAAGCAGATAATTGAGGACGTGGGCTGTAAGGGGTATGTAGAAATGAAGAGGTTAGCACAGGATAGGAAGGGATTGAGGATTGCATCAAACCAGTCGAAAGACTGACGACAGCAAAAAAAAAAAGTGACTCCCTTTCTGCCTAACAAGCAGGGTGAATCTATGTGGGTATTTTTTTTTTTTTTTTTTCTGTTCTGGATTCTGTCTGTGCAAAACTTATTCATAATTGTACAAAAGGTTTTACAGCTATTATTTTGTGCTTTTAAATAATTAGCGTAGAAAACGCTTATGCATGTTATATAAGCCTGAATCAAGGCAAGTTTTCAAGGTTTTTAATCCATTCTTTAATTTCTATCAGTATTTTTCTTACATATAGATACTTTGGATTCTTACCCCCTCCCCTCCCCCCTGCGCACATACCTGCTAACATTAACTACAATGTCGAAGTATGTCACTGTATTGGCTGGTTGGCACTCCTCCTACCATTGGTATAGTGGTGAGCCAGTACACTGTCTCCTTTCACTATTTAACTGAAAGTAAGCAGGTTGTACATATTTGAATGAAATAGGGAAACCGAGCGTGGCTAGTGAGCGGCAACGCTCTAGCCTCGCATGCGGGAGAACATGGGTTCGAATCGCCGTCCGGGAATACAGATTTGGGTTTTCCATGGTTTCCCCAAATCACTCCAGGCGAATGCCGGGATGATTCCTTTAAAATGGCATTGCCGAATTCCTTCCCGTTCCTTGACCCCCATCCTTTCCCGCCTCTTAAGACACCTACAAGGCGTAATGACATAAGCAACAAAAAAAAAAAGAGGTTTGGAAGTGCGTTAACTATTTGAACAGAAGTACGTATATTGACTATAACGGATATTAAAAATTCAACATTTATCTAAAAAATTGAAATACGGTAACTAACTGAAGTTAACAAAAAACCTTAATTAAACACTTAAAACTGCCAACACTCATGGGTTGTGACACAGCTCACGAATTTGAAATGCGACATCAGTTTTGTAATACGGTGGGCTCGTTGGGTGGAAAACATACAGTAGTTACAATGTAAACAGATAACTCAGGTTCCTAGTGTTACAATTACAAGAAGTTTTCCAGTATTGTGTTTTTGGCTCCAGCTGATGTGAAGGAGTAGTTTGCAATGGTTGATATCAGAATGAAAAATCAAAATTTGGAGGGAAGACTAATGTTCTGCTCCAAACTCAGAGAATTGTTCCAAGAAGAAAAATTGAATTTACCAACATCTGGACCTCTGCGGAATTCAGCTAATCTTTTCCCATGTGTATTTATTGCAGACGATGACTTTGTACTACCCACAATTTATTGAAATCCTGCTCTTGAAGATTACTGAGTGAACTTGGATAAATTTTCAATAAGAGGTTGTCACTAGCTCGCGTATATGAAAAAAAATATTTTGAAATATTGAGTTCAAGATTTGGTTTGTTCCAAAAACCCACCAAACCTGCCAAAAGCTGTTGCAGTTTCAACTACGTGTTGCCATTTCAACTGTATCTCAGCTCAAATGATTGAGGTGAGGAAAATTTTATGACTTGCGGAGTACTTAACCAAATTTCTCATGGGCTTAGTAATCCATACTCATAAAACGTAAGTTTTGGTCATCTATGACGTCATCTGTCGCGCTATGGCACCACGCTTCACGCCTTTGTTCTACGTTATTTAATAACATTTCTAAACATCCGCGTATAAATTAACTGACAAAACACTGAAATAAAAATATGTATTGCGTTTAAATCGACATAATAATTATTAGTAGCGTACATTTATTTAATATTCGTTTTATGAAAAAGTATTCGGTAAAATCTTTGGCCACAGATATGTAAGATAAAAGCTTTAATTTTCGCAGTATTGGTAGGTTGTTATTAAAATTGGCACTTGACGTTACAGCACAGGGAATGGGTAATTTAATTTAAAAAAAAATAATAATTTTTTTTCCCTTGAGTGTTCCGTTACTTAAATCATTACTTCGTTTTAACGAAAGTAGTTACACACTGATTGAGATCTATACAGCATGAACTACAATTACGTGGGATGACATAAGTTGTTTAGATTTACTTTTAATTTCCTTTGCTTTTACCGATGCCATATTTCAACCGCATGTAACTGTATAAGCCATTCAAAGAGTGTATTATCTATCTGAATCAAGAATATAAAAAAGGAAGCTGGAAGAACCCGTAAAGATTTTTGATTTCATTTATATGGCGATGCATTATTACCACTAAAATACGATAAGTACAAGTATTAATATGCTTGTGATTGAAGTATTGTTTCTTTAGCGGCAAGTTTAGTACGTGGTTAGGTTGAAATGCAACCTTTTGTTACAGCGCAAGGCACTAGGAATTGTAATGAGCTTTATTTTATAACAATTCTATTTATTTAAGCAATTGCTTAAAAATGTATTGCTAGAACACTGATAGAAAAGAATGATTTTCTTTTAAATTGGCATATTAATTATCAGTTGCTTTTTAATTTTACTGAATTCATTACTTGGTTTGAATGAAAGAAGTACCAAATTGATCGAAATCTATGCGACCTAAACCACAATATTATGTGGCATAGCGTGTTGTTAAGATTTATTTTTTAGCATGCTTAGTTTTCACTGGGATCATTATTTCAGCCGGATGTAAGCCGTTAAAACATCGATCTTCATCGTAGACAATAAGAATGATGTAAGAAACTGTGAAGATTTTGGATTAAGTTTGTATCGCGATGCATGATGACATTGACATGCACAATAGGAAATGTATTAATTCGCATTTGATTGAAGCGTTGATTTTCTAGCGGCGATGTTGGCGGAGATTGTGGCTAGGCTGAAACGCAACTTGGACCAAGTTGACAACTGAATCTTTTTGCTGCAGCACAAAGGACGAGAAATAAGATTGAACTTTATAACAATTCTATTTATGATAGCAACTCCAAAGAAATTAATTACCAGAACACTCCGTTAAACCCGTCATTTTTGACGGGCTTTGATTAACATTCGTTTGATGTAAAAGCATTCGTTAAAATCTTTGGCCATAGATATGTGACATAAAAGCTTTATGTTTCGATTAGTAATGTTAACGGCAGTTTTGATAGGTTGTTATTAGATACTACTTGACGTTACAGCAGAGGGCATAAGATTTTTTTTTTTTAATTTAAATTGTTTTCATGAATGTTCTGTTACTTAAATCATTACTTCGTTTTATCTAAAATAGTTTCACACTGATCGTGATTTATACAGCATAGACAACAATTAAAACTAATATTATGTGGAATGACTTAAGTTAATAAGATTTATTTTTAATTTCCGTTGCATTTACTGATGGCGTATTTCAACCGCATGTAACTCTGTTAGCCATTCAAACGTTGTAGCATATATATGAATCACGAATATAAAAAAAAGAAGGTTTAAGAACCCGTGAAGATTATTTGATCAAGTTTATATCGCCATGTATTAATATGCGTGTGATTGAAGTGATATTTTTCCTGCAATTTTAGCGTAGTTTATGGTTTGTTTGAAATGCTACCTGGACCCGGATGACAACTGGTTCAACGCAAGACACGAGGAATTACAGTTAACTTTATTTTGTAACACTTCTATTTAGTTAAGCAACTGAACTGCCAGAACACTGAAAGAAATGTATTTCTTTTAAAGCGGCATATTAATTATTATGTGCCACTTGATTTGAATGAAATTAGTTCCAAAGTGAACGCTATCTAAGCGCCCTGACATTACTTGGCTTATTGTAAGTAGTTAAGATTTATTTTTAGTATCTTTCGTTTTCACTGACTTCATATTACTGGGGTTATTATTTCAGCCACACATAAGTTGTGTCAGCCGTTAAAACACAGATTTGCATCACGGATAACAAAAAATAAAGACATAAGAACCTGTGAAGACTATGAATCAAGTTTATATCGCGAAGCATGTTAACATTAACATGCGACATACAGGGAATGTATTATTAATTCGCATTTGATTGCAGCTTTGATTTTCTAGAAGCAATATTAGCGGAGTTTGTGGTTAGGCTGAAATGCGACTTGGATCAAGCTGACAACTGTTGTGCTACAGGACAGGGGACGAGGAATTACGTTGACCTTTATTATATAGCAATTCTGTTTAGTCATGAAACTGAAAAAAATTGAATATGCAAGAACACTCCATTCAACCCATTCATTTATCACGAGCTTTGGGGAATGTTATTATTATAATCAGGGCAAATTCTGAAGACCTTGTTTATGGACGATTTATTTTACTACATTTTTAATTTATTCAATACTCTACCATTAATATTAATTTCTTTGAAGATTCCTTTAACCAGACACGGACAAAACAGTGGGGAAATCCTGAAGAACATAGTGCGTGTTTTTAAAATATTTAAGAATGAAGTATTTAGTCGGAAACCAGATATGCTTAAGAAATCGTATCCCCAAACCTATGAAATTTTAAAATAAATTTGACAGTTAACGTTTCTAACTCCTGTAAAACCAGTCTTTCAAATTCTTTTGAAACTGCATGAAAAAACATCAAAATTGAAAAAAATGGTGAAATTTTCCTCTCTGATAATCTCCTTCTTCTCCCTCTTTATTTTATTATTATTATATATATATATATTTTAAATGATAGATTCATAGGTGTAAATGCATGCCAACCGGAGAATATTTATATAATTAAATAAAGTTATAGACAATGTTTGTTTTAATGTTGGTCATTATTCTGATTGCTCTGTTCTGACATCTAAAATCACTTCGTAAATTGCTGTGAACCCCAGAATACAATCCCGTACTTTATTTGTGAATGAAAATACGAGGTGCATCCACAGAATAAGAAGGCAAATATAGTCGGTCATTGTGGCCATTTCTTCACCTTCACCGAAGCCCGGCGAAAACTGAACTGAGTATTGATGGAAATATTGACGCTCACCCGTACACGGTCAATAATATTGACAATAAACCCTCCGCTTTCCAGTATTGTTGGACGAATAACAGAAAATTCGGATTTTCATCAATACTCCATCCATACCGCCCATAAATACAATTCTTTCAGCCTAAACGGTCAATAATATTGTCAATATAAGGATGTACTGTATTGGCATAATATATATCGTATAACGCCAGCATAAGAGGCGGTGAAGGAGACGTAGTAGTTCCGATAGTGTAGAGCTAGGGCGGCGAAACTACATCGCACCCTTCGTGCTCCCCTCCCCTTCATTGATGTAGACTCACTAGAGACGGGAAAGTATTAGTTCGAAAAAACCATATTTTACAACCTTACGGAGGCTGTTTACAACAAACAGAAACAAGATCACAAAAACACATAACATGAATTATTTGTGGGACTGGACCTGTAACATCTTGCACAAACACACTTAGGAATTTGGAAACTACTTCCGTCTGCATGCACTCATTAAAGTCTTTTGTAGCCGGAAACATTAACAAAAACATATAACAAAGAAATAAACACTCCAAAAACAGAACAAACAAAAAACTGCAGTTGGAGGATCCTCCAGTTAAGTTCGTTCCATATTTTACAACCTTACGGAGGCTGTTTACAACTTTTTTAGACCTTTGTTCAATGTAATCCAAAATTACGAAGACTATTTATTTAGCTACAGTTGGTGAAAGTGGATGAGATGTATCTTTAATATTTTAATCTGAAATTGATAAGGAAGTTCGTGATGTGATTAAATCCTTTCAAACAGAAGTTTGACTAAAGGATATTCATGTAGATATGGTGGCAACATTAGTGAAGGATGCCCCAACCTACTGCACGGTAAAGAAGAGGACATCTGAATTTTAAAAGGGAATAACTCGTAACTCGTTGATCTGTAGTGATGGGGGCGATTTTTAATACTGAAACAGTTCTTAACAATAGTCTTCCAACGAGGGACCGCGTGGCGTGATTCATTAATTGCGACGTCTAATTAATCCTGGCACGAATTGATATGTAGTGTAACTCGCACGAACTAGAGCCTGGAGATTACGTTTGTGTGTATTAATAATTTTCGTCGAAAACTACATCTTTTCAACTGCCGAATAAGTTATACTTCCATCAAAGTTTTCTGTTAGTTAATCTCTTAAAATAAAACTATAGAGACAAATTTTAAGTAGTTTACCAGTTAAACTCAATTCGCATTTATTCATTAATTTACAATGAATTTAGTGTCCGAATTTTACCAAACCACAGGTAACGATGACGCAGCACCGTGCTCTATATATAGGCCTTGTTTGTGATCATTCCAGATACCTAACAGTGATCGCAGCCCAGAACAAACAATGGGCCTTTATTGAAATTAATCTAAAATACTTTAATTGTTACTCAATCCCTTCAAAATAGTTTGGAAATGATTTTATACATTAACACAAATAAATTAAATGTTCTAAGTTATGAACAGCTGAAAATGAGTCAAAATATGGAAACTTCTACAGTTGTATCAGATAATATTTTTAAAAGTAACATGATAAAAGTTATTAAAAACTATTACTTTTTCTGATAATTTCACGCTTCGAGGTGAGTACAATTGGAAGAATGTTGGGAACAAGGAACGCGAATGAATTCGGCCATAGTCTTTGAAGAAACTATTCCGGAATTCTCATGGAGTGATTTCGGGAAAACATGGAAAATTGGAATCAGGTTGCCAGAATGCAAAATAAACCTTTAAATAGATATTAGAATATCCAGTTCGATCAGCAGCATTCGGTAATCAATTGAACGATTTGCTGAGACTCATTTATCTAATACAAATTTTGAGAACTATATAAAGGGGCATGTTTTATAGAATCCGGATAAGAAGAGTTTCGGGAAAATACAGTGATGTGTCTCAGCGAAAACGGCACCAAACTGATTCTGGAAGATTAGAGGAAATGTTCGAGCCCGGCATTCCGGAGGACCAGAATTCGATTTCGGCTGGACCATCCGGATTTCAGTTTTTCAGTTTACCGAACTCGGTACAGGTGAATGCGGGAACGATTCCTTCATAATGCTCCTTCCCATAGCTTTTCCACAATAGTCTCAATAGTCGTTGATGCGGCGTGAGGCCTCAATTAAAACTGGAACGATCTCTGTTCGTTTAAAGACTTTATGTCTAAGCCCTTTTGATATTTTCAGCATATTCAACCAGTATCAGCAGCGAAAATTAAGTTCATCGGAAGAATGACGTGATACTGGAGATAGCTGGTTGATATTCAAGCAGAGCTGTCATCAAAATATCTAGTCATGGGAAAAAGTTTTGACTTTATGCAATTTACTTTTTGATTGTGTTTCTTATTTGAAAGATTGTTTTTGTTTGATGTTGTATTTGGAATATTTTGTTTATTTAATCGAATTACACCTTTGAAGACTAAGTCGTTTGAGCATAATTAATCCACGACGGAAATATTGTTACACTTGATACTGCTATTTCTATTTCAGTTCTGAGAATTCCTTCTTGACTATTTCACGTATTTTATATTTTGTTTATTCTGGATGTGTTTTCTGCTTCACGGTCGTACTGGAGGGAAAGGTAGTGAGAGATTTCTGTGTTGCTTTAATAGACTAAAGTTTTGACGCTTTTAATGTCTGAACTCCATTTCTTTCTGCTTTTCTGCTTCTACCGTCTAGGATTATCTTTAATAAGTATTTAATTTTGTTTCTTTCAGCAGTGTATTATTTGCAAAGGTGCTTGCTTTATCCACTCCTGCCAGATGTGGCAAGTTCTTCTGATGCCTGTGGGTAAACTGGAAGAGTCGTAAAAGAGAGAGATATTCCGGACCTCCTACTACTTCTTGTAATGACTTCCAAGCTATTTATGTTTTATGGTGGTTATTTTGCTTGTGCATCCAGGATTTAATACTGCGTAACGGACAACAAGGAACTCAAGATTTTGGTTTTCAGATTCCACGCAAGACTCCTCAGTTCCATCATTTGCATTTGATTGTGTGTGAGAAATATTTTCAAATACTTTCAGTGTTCTTTACAGTAAGTAATGATGAGGGAGACTAAACCACATCTATACTACATTACAAAAATTGTGGAAAAGTGTCTATATATGGAATTTATTTCAGAAAGAACTATTACAGTGTACAGACGCCAAAACTGTATGATTTGGAATTTTGGTCTGTCTGTCTGACCGCGCATCATGCAAAAACCGATCGAAGGATTTTAACGATACTGCAATTAATGATAGCTTAAGTCACGGAGTGTAACGTAGAATACTTAAATCCTAATGAAACATATATAAAAATAGTAAATTTTGATTTTTGTCTCTCTTTCACCATCAAGTGTGGTATTTGGGGTAGGTACTCAAAAGTGTATTCAGTGTTACTTTGGGATATTTTAATTTTAATTACGAATTTAGCGAGATACGAGCTCTCAGAGTTGTTAACTGTAGGTCAACCCCGTCTAATTTTCCAATCATATCGTAACGGATGAGATCTCCGTCACATTTATTCCAAATGACAACCGTTGGAGGGAATCTGATATTTCATTTTTTGGCTTTTTATATCAAACAATTACGTGAAGCCAGAGTAAGTACCGTTTTCGGAGCTAACGGACGTGTTCCCTGAAATTCAAAGATATCGCAGGTTAACGAGACCCGAGACATTCTGGAGAGCCAGCTGTAAACAGCGGCACTAGGTATGCGTATTGAGCTTCGGGGAGTCGCTCGGAGTAACCGATAAGAATGTGGTCCTCAGAATCAATGCTTGGTATATTTCCAAGTAAGGTAGTGGACTCCACCCCTCATCCTGCATCGCCGAGCCGCGTTGTTGTTCACTCTGCAAGTGGAGTCACCCAATTACAACCAAATTTATTATATGTAGTACTTATCACAGCCATCAGGATGGATTGCATTCTGAATTAAGAGCACTCTCAATTCACTGCCTGAAAAAATGCGACGCCATTCATCAGCAGTGCAGTGAATCGCGGTTCTGAAGTACCTCGGATGGCGGTGACCTGGGGAGAGGTCCCATTCTTCCAATGTTTTGGACAAGCACAGAGGTGTCACTCCTGGCGTGATGGTATGGGGACCCTTCATGTAGGTCACGGCAAAAATTGAGGGAACTCTGACGGCACAACGGTACATCATGTACTGTATATCCTGCGTCCTCAAGTGTTACCTCTCATGACACAGTATCGTGGTGTCATTTTGCAACAGGACAATGCTCCTCCACACATGGCACTTGTCTCAATGAACAATCTGCGTGATATTGAGATACTCCTGTGGCCACATGGCCGCCAGATCTGTCCCTAATAGAACAAGTGTGAAATCCGCTCGAAGGTCAACTACGTCACAGTGCCAAAATCCAGGATACGAGGGTTGCTATTTATATTTCTGGCCTAATAATGAAAAAACAAATATTTATGATCGAAACTGGTTTTATTGTTTCTCAAAATATTCTCAAAAAACATTTGGATGCGTTTGAACCAATTTTCGAATAACTTTTTCCACTCCGATGGTGGTAACTCCAGAACATGCGTCTTGAATGCGTGTCTTCGAGTGTCGAAAATCGTTGACCACGTAAGTTGTTTTTGATGTGCCTTCTGCTAGTGGTCCGCGAAGATAGTGCAGATGGTTCACAGGCAGAACATTGAAAACTTATATAACATACTGTATAAGGCAATAAGCGAGTAAAAGCTACAAGCAGAACTGCCATGAATATTCCAACTACCAGACAAAACTCTGGCATTTCCGGAATATGAAGATAGAAAACACTGTTCCTACATAGTCTGTTCACTAAATACGTTATCATTTGGCATTAAAGACAGGACCGTTGGTTTTGTATTATGCTAATGATCATTTTCTGAAGGTCTTGTAGCAAACCCTCGTAATATGTTTAAGAGACGGCGGTACGTGGTAAGGTGGGTAACATAAGAGCGGCGAGGTAAACAAAAATACAAGTTGCCAGGTAGCGTTCCTTTTATTTTATTTTTTACATATAGACTGGTGGTATAGAGTAGCATCCAACTTACAGAAATATTATTATTAAATAGTATAATCACGTGACCGTTTTTTGCGTATCGTCACGAGTAGTATGGATTTGGGGTTATGCTCACACAAAAGATGCCGCCTCCTATTGTTCTGTAGTAATCGACACCCCTCTCCCCTCCCCTCCTTGTAACTGATACCCTCTCCCCTCCCCTCTGAGAGTGGATCGGCACCTTCACCTGCCTCCCCCACTCCACTAACCCCAGTTTCAGCTTCCTCCAGTCCCTCCCTTCCCCTCCTCCCCTCTCAAATTGGGAGGCCATGTATGCAGCAACGCCCCCTCCTCTCCAATTGGGCTGTCATGTATGAAGGCACGCCTCCTCCTCTCCAATTCGGCGGCCATGTGTGAAGCCACGTCCACCCCCACTAACCTAAAATTGACTAGCCTTTTTTGGGCCGAATACAAATCATCCAGTAACGCACACCTGCCTCCTCATCCACTTGAGCGACCAGGTGTGAAGCCCCCACACATCGACCAGCGTTTTGTGGGGCAAGCAGATGTTCAGACTCAAGGCCTGATATGGTTCAGCTGCCAACGCATGCTACAACAGGCTTACCCGCGCCGCCCAGCTCTGAGGTTATAAATAATATGGTATTAAGGAGCACTCAAATCATTCAGCAACGCGCACCCCCTTCCGCACCACTTGAGCGACCAGGTGTGAAGCCACGCGCAACTGCCTTCACCCACGCACATATCGACCAGCGTTTTGTCGGGCATATGTTCAGACACAATGGCATGATAGGGTTCAGCTGCCAAAGCAGGCTACAGCAGGCTTACCCGCACCACCAGCTCTGATGTTAAAAAATATTTTTACCATAAATAAATAATATTGTATTAATTAAACTCTTTTTTTCTGACGTATTTTTAACACTGCCCATCAACTGGAAAGCACCTGTACGCATTCCAGAAAAAAATACAATGTCTTAATTAACTAGTCAGATATTATCTTCTATATCTATCTTTACGTCTATAAAATGAAAGTCTGATAAATTTGAAAAATAAAAACTCAGAAACTACTGAGCAGATTTCGATGGAGTTTTCTCCGTTTTAAAGCTTAAAATCTCAACTTAGTTGTTTGGTATGTCTTATGCTTCTACGTTGCATAACGGCGGAACATTAAATGAAATTCTTAGCGTGTCGTGAAAGATACCAAAGATGGAATCACTGGATGTGGCATAATCTACACATAAAATGCAACTACAATATCTCTGACCATAGCCTATAATGGAAGCATCAAAAGCAGTTAATGGTAATACCTATGTTGCATTCTCAACGCTAAACAAAACTTGAAATATTCTTTCCATTAATTGGGGAGATTTAGTTTTTAACCGACATAGATGATCGTAATGAATGCGAGAAATTAATAACGTAAAAGCAATAGAGATTTTCTTTAACCACGATCTCTGGCACTAAAACTAAATATCTCTGGCCAGCAGCATTATTTACGATAATGTTATTCTGGATTCATTTTTGATATTTGTATAAAAGGCTGAATTCGCAGAGTTAAGATAAATGGCCTTTCGAGCAAAAAGTATATTAATTCATTTCGCAATTGAATTAAATGTGAGTTTCTAACATAATCTAGCGTTGTTTAGTAATTAAGTTACTTAACCATGCTGTCGCAATTTATTATTCATGTTGATACTGTGAAAAGTCAGTCAAAATCGACTCAGAAATTGTCAGGTAATGCTAGAGTATTCGTAAAATAAATTACTCGTAACGTCTTAAGACATACGTTAAATTTTAACTTCGAACTCAAGCTTTCCAATTCATTTAAAATCTGGGGGATTCTGCGACATCAGAACCACTGAAATCTGATAAATTTTGTGGTCGATTCGTATATACCTGAGACTAAATCGAAAGTAAAATGTTACAAGCTTTTGAAATGTGGCTGTATCGAAGAATGTTGAGTACCATGGACAGACCACACCACAAATGCTGAAGTATTCCGCAAAATGAAAAAAAGACATGGAAATAAGGATTAGGGAAATTATTTTATTCTTTTTAGTCAGTTATAAAAACATGCTACATTAAAAGTATTTTTTATTGTATTATTATTTTTAACTGATCACAATCGTAGCTGTCAATTATTCTGCTCAAGCTCAAGGTAAGATTCCCTAAGCAAACCCTTTGTCAGCAGAAATAAAAAACTGTAATGGTTAACCTGTCAGTACATTTGGATATCTGATAGATCCAATTTTTTTTTAGTGTTTGCCAATACAGGCACTGAGGAATATCTTCAGAGAATCCTTGTGCTTTTTTTTCGTCACCACAATTTTTCTGTGACCAACCGTAAGTTCATCATAATATAACATAATCTTAGTAAGACGTTGATGTTTCATCCAAGAAATATGTCTGGATCACTGCAACTGGATTTTCATCTGTTTTGTCTCGATGCTCGTGACCTCTGTCCGTTTGAGGACTTTAGTATATGTTATAAAAACACTCAAAAAGTCGCAGTTGACTGCAATATATTCTGCTGGATCCTCTCATCATTTCTCCAATGAATGAAGGATTTTTAATTCTTCTCCATCTGTCTGATGTGTTCTACCCAGCAGAATGCGTTATCAAATGTTATGCCAAGATATTTACACCTTAAACCTTCAACAAACAATTCTTTTCCCAACCCTATTATCATAATCAACTTTTTGTTTTTATCTGTTTACCTAATGAGCTGATCTTCTTGGTGTTTATCTTCATTCCATGTTGATCAACCCAATTAGATGTCCTGTCCAAGTAACCCTGCATCTGTTCACTGCCTTCCCTCGTTTTAACCCTATTATATACAATTATGTCATCTGCGAACAATTTAACTTCTGATTGTAAATCATCAGAACAGTTATTAATTAGAATGATGAATAGCAATGGTTCCAATAAAATAAACTGCGGTACTTCCATATTCATTTCCATCTTTCTTGATACTGCATTTCCTATACTAAGTTTTTTACCTTTTAAGAATTTCACTACCAGGAAAGTAATTTTTTCATTCATCCCAACGGTTTCCACCTTAGGGAGCGTCCATAAACTACGTGGCTCCATTTTGGCCTCTCTAGAACTCCCTCCTCCCACGTAGACTAACATGGCTTTTGCCTCGACCCCGTCCCCCTTGTGGCACGTAGCTTTTTTCCCCATTAACTCCAGAAGACAATTTGTACTGTTTTCTCTTAACAGATTACGTTAAGATAATGTAATGAGGACATACCATATTTCCGCTATATACGTTTCTAAAATTATAATGTTCTTAATAAAATGTTGAATCTAGCCACCCCTTTCTCATATACAGTTAGGGATCATTTCCTTCTTAGGGTGTTACTAAATCATTCTCCTTTCATAATTGTTCATTAATTGCTAAAATAGAGCAAACTAAACCTGTCGAGTAAAAAATAACTAAGAAGAGTGCATTTTTTTGTTTTATTTTGCTGCAGTTCAGTCATATTTCTTTTTATATTGCTAGGGAATGATTCTCTGATCTGCTTAAAAGATTTCTATAACTCATTGGATATTGAAAAACTCTATTAGCCTAGTAAAGTTATTGTATAGAGCGACTTCACACCACATTTTAAAATTGGAATAATACTTCAGCGAGCACTATAATTCATGTTGTATTGAAATTCACATGGCAGAACAAATTAGAATTATTGTATCAATCAGTAATGTGGTCACACCATGGAGGAAAGAAATATATGGAGACGAAATATCGCTTATTCTGCGACGCCGCCTCTAAACTCTCGGCTGATACTGCGCATGCGCGGTGGCGGCCATATAACGTATCCATACAATTGCTATGTTCACATTGTATTTGATGCTGTGATTATTTCATATTCTAAAGTGTGTAAGTTTTTATAATACCATCTTGTGCTGCATACGGTTGCACAAACAGGCCAGATAGGAAACAACCTGGAATATCATTTCATAAGTAAGTTGCATTGTAATTATTGTCCTTGAAGTGTGCAGTAGGTATTGGCAGGTATGCTGCCTGTCTATAAATATTTAGTCATAACTCTCAATAGGATGACTTTGTTCTCAAATTTTGTTGGTGTAGTGTAGAAAATCAGCATACCTTGCTATTTTGCACATAATAGACTAGCATTACTTTTTAACCACTGTTGAAAATGAGATTTAAAGGGATGAATTTTACATCGCGATTCAGTGAATTTAGTATTGCACTTTCTTTCGTCACGTTGCAGTTTATACTGACAGTGTATGCTGAAATTAAATGTGTTAAATTATGCTATGCAATCTAGGAATCTTGATGAAGCAAACGATGTTGTTACCCCAAACGCAGTTTGCGATTCAAATACGCGTTTGTGGGTGTGTCTGCACAGTTTGATTCTGTAGCGGCAATTTAATGCAGATTGTGGTTAGGTCTAAATGCAGTCTGTCCCAGAATGTATAAGAACGAAGTCTTTGTCGGCGTTGAGAATGTATGAAATGTTCTCGGGTGACTAGCCGAGTCACCCGAGAACATTTCATGTCCCAGAATGGTTTTGTTGTTGCTTAAGGGACAAAGAATTTATAGATTATTGTTAGTAATTTCATGAGAACCATGTTAGTGACGAAACATGTATCGCGATGTGAAACTACTTCCAACTATTCCCAACTTAGCTTACGATGTATGGTATACAAGATAAATTTACTGATGTTGCTGGCGAATTTATGTAGGCCACCAACAATAAAACTTCTTTTGAGGGCATTTATATTATTACCGTGGCGCCATAATCTAATGATGAATTCTTTTGTATCTCCATGAAACTAAAGAATTAAATTTTTTGATATCTCGCTTAGTTCTCTAGATATCGAGTGTCAGTCATCGCCTACAGTTATAGTTCCTTGTGCTTTAGATGAGTTCTTCTGATCCAGACCATATTTCATCTTGACAACAAACGCTAGGAAGAAAATAAAATATCTATTGTGCATATCCGTATGTAGTTCCTTGTGAATTTGGTGATTTTTTATGGTTCAGATCGCATCTCAGTTTCTCTTTTAGACAGTATATCTCGAAAACTAAGCAAGATATCAAAATTTTTTATTCTTTATTTGTCTCGTCTCGTCTTTTTAAATAAGAATCCATCATCAAATTTGACTTTAACCAATTTTTTCTTCTAAATTTCAACCAAAACATCTCACATTTGAGACAGAATATCTCGAAAAATAAGCAGGATATCAAAAAACTTTATTCTTCATTTTTTATTTGTCTCATCGAGTTACATAATAATCCATCAGATTGCGGTGTCACGTTTATCCTAGAGTCCCCTTGAGGTTATTGTACATATTCCCCGTTTCTGTATGGATAGGTAATATGGCGGGCACGCCTCCCACTCCTTTCCGCCCGGCGTCACTTCAATGCGTGGTGAAGGTCCCTTGCGTCGTCTCCATATATTTCACTCCTCCATGGTCACACGCGGGCAATCGTAATCAAAACAGCTTTATTTCAAAGCGTCAAAACAATACGAACTGTCACTGCCTTGGAAGATCTCGGGTGACATCTGTTAGCTAATTTGAGTATAGGAATGGCATGTTTAATGTTTTTCTAATCGTTATGCAGCTTCCCGTGTCGGTAAGTGCAAATGGATATTTATTACATAATTGAATGACGGATATAAAAATCCGTATGCTGCTGTGTGTTCTGTACGTTATTTTAACTGTGCAAATAATATGAATGAAAAGCTACGCGCTTGTCTCGATACCCACTGCATTTGCATTTTACTCCCACCCACCTCCCCGAGACCGCACAACGTTGTTTACGGACGCTACCCTATTTTACGCGATTCTATTACTCACTTTGTCAAATGCCTTTGAAAGCTCTGGTGCTACACTATCTATTTGGAGTCTCTTGTCCTTTTCGTCCGAAATATCCTAGTATATAGCTGACCAACTGAGATTCAGACGACTATCCCTTTGTAAAGGCACGTTGTCGATTCGCAAACCAGTTTTCATACTTCACTGACATTTAATATATGGTTGCATATGAATCTCTCTATTTATTTATCCAATTGATCTGTAATTTTCTATCCTATTTTTTCGCCCTTCCTTTATGGACTGGTATTATCGCATTTTTCTAGTGCTCTGGTAAGTAGCAGGCACCAGACTCAATCTAAATAATACTTCAAGGTAAGGTGTAATATTGCTTCCTGTCTTTGTTAATACATGTATAGTAGTATTATCTACACCAGCTTCTTTACTCCTTTTTAGCTTTCTTAGTACCTTCATAATTTCCTAGTCTGGATGCTTCATTCACTTTCCGCCGAAAGTGTTAGTCATAAACCAATGTTTAGCTTTCTTCTTGGATGATATTAATTCCTTGTTTAGTTGTTACAAGTATTCCTTACTACCTTGCTTTCTAGTAACTCCTTTGTGCTGTCTTCTCACCAATCTCTTTAATCTCCTCACTTCCCTAGTATACAGTAGTTATGTGGGCTTTGTACTTCTCTTCATGATCTGTTTTGAAATAATTATTTCCTCCCCCTTTCGTATTATCTACTTGGACCCATCCCAATTTTCTCCGCTGTGCGTGCCTTACTTCCATACAATGAACATTTCCATAAAATATATGTTTAGTTATGAAATTTGGCATTTTTATAACTATACTTATTACCACCCTCAGTTTACTGAATCCTTAATATCATTACAATTGCTTCATGATCACCTATTCCTTCAGTAATTTGAGAACCCACAAGGTTATCATTAGGCCTTATTAGGAATATATTCAACATGTTTCGTCCTCTCGTGTACTGCTCTACCACTTTTGTAAAGCCCCCTTCCATTACTAAAGTATCTGCACAACTATGTTACCTCGTGCTATGATGATATCCTGACCAGAATCTTTCATGTAAATGTCGAACTAAACAGGATTATTTTTAAAAATAATATCGCTTTCGTGTATTGTAGTCACTTTGGTATCAAGAATTGAATGCTTCTTCTTTCTCGGTAAAGACATATGTTCCATTGAATCTATATTTTCTGCTGTACTAGACGTAGTAGAAACAATGAAGAATACCAAGAACCGTTAATTAAAACCACACATGCGGTAGGCCCGCTGTGTTTATCACAACAGCTCATCGTTCTTTGAACAGTGTGCCTACAGAAAAGTATTTATTTTCTTGTAAAATACGATGGAAGAGTGAAATGAAGTTTGTTACTATATTCCTTGTTGCAGCGATGATGCAGCAGATACACGCTTTTACTTATATTGTGACATTCTGATTTCGTACTATAACGTAACGCTGCCGCCGCGTTCTAATGTGCATTATTTATTATAGAAATCATAATGTTAGAGTAATTTACATAAATCTTGGGCGACCACCTAAATAGTTTTTTTTTTTTTTGGTATTTTCCTAAAGTACGCAAAATTCCAAGTGAGGACAGTAATGCAATGTTGAACTTTCAGTGTATCTTGTTGCAACGAATATTAAAGAATTATTGAGCTGTGTAGGCTTGAAGCTAATCGTGGTCTTCCCGAGCCACGCAGGCAGGAAGTCAGGGATAAAGGGTTTTGCCGGCTTTCACCTTGGGTTGGGGAGTCCACAACAGGCCGCTGATCTGATGTAAAACCCGCCACCCGAATACGTTTTCACCCCAGCGAACTTATCCGAATATGTCCGACCTCTGATGTATGCGGGGCAAATAAGATATCGGATATCACGTGACATTAGGTGCCAACTCAAGATCCAATCCAAATGAGCACATAACTTAAAATCCTGGGAAATTTTCTGTTAAATGTGATCTTCGAGACTGCAAGGGGTGGAGCCAGAAATTTCCTCGCAGAGAGAAGAGCGACGAGCTTCATTCGATTCGAGGCTAGTCTGTGGTGGACTCCGAAAGTTGGCTATTTTCTCGCTAACTGCTGCAGTCCGACTCCTGGTGTCGGAAAACTGACGCTGCCGGTTTAAATAGCGAGGCGATGGCTGGAGCAGATCTCGCACGTCGACACCGCTCAGTAATGCGATGATGCGCATTACCAGTACGGATGTGCCTGTATCCGCATTGTGAGACAAGTCTCACATACCGTGGGTCATCTCCGAACACCGCAGAACTACAATCGTAACTTATTACGACCAAGCCATCTGATTGTGCATTCCGTGAAACAGAACCCTTAAGCGACTTTGAGAGGATAGATCCATGTTCTAACTTTGTAACAAAAATCCCCTGAGCTAGCGGCGTAATTTGCCGGAACTAGTTATTTTCGAATGGTATATTGTTCATTCGTGGCACCCGTGATTTTTTTTTGTAACTGTAAAGTCACAGTATTATGATACCTATGTCTGATCGTCATAACTTGTATTGTACATTGTTCCTAATATAATTATTTCTTGCATATTAATTCTGAGATGGATTTAAAAGAAATACACAATTGTTTGCTTGCTCATGACGGCTAATTGTAGCTCTGAGCGTTGCTTTTAATTATTTGCCAATTTGTGTTAATGTTAACGGTAAATTCGCTCAGACTTGTAATCGCCAATGATAAGAAAATAAATGTCATATTCTGACTGTTTTCCTATATTGCAACTAACATCGAGATTCTTGCAAAATAAATATTATCACTCCTTCATAAAATCAAAATCCCCATTCATAAATGTTTGAAAGATAACTATAACGTATTTATCCACCAAGGGCCCCACTACAGTACCTATTTCCTCCCCGTTTCCCCCCTAGCTGATCATATTGCGTCGGCAAGTTTAACGCCACAAATGAATCTATCAATCGAAGGAAATATTATAGGTGGTATTAGACTATTATTGTAAAGCGCAGACCACAAAGTCGTAATATAAACCTCCCACGCCTTCCTTTGCGGATGTTTTACTCCCTGATCAACTGAGCCACAAGTGTCTGGTCAACAAAGTGCCAATCGTGCCGTTAAAATAGCTGCTTGATGCAATGGTTCCCTGAGATACGAATTGAAAAAAGTTAGTTTTAATGCACTGAATAAGTAAAACTGCTAGCAGCCTTCATATACTATAGCCAATTCTGTATAGCGTAATGAGATCATCAACTTTTCAATATCATATCACTTGATCGCTCAGTTTATAACTACTTCAAAAGTGTTGGCAATCCTGAGGTTTATCTTCAGACCTCAGTGGTTGCAATAAACATACAATGACACAAATAATCCAGATAAAGGGGCCACAATTGATTCATTGTTTGGGAGAAGAGGTTTAGATTGCTGGCAGCCATCCAGAATTTATGCATTGCACTGTTTTTCCAAATCCAGTTCAGGTGACTTCCAGAAAAGTTTCAGAACACGATTCATTGCTTATTTCTTCTGGCTTTTAACGTACTATGACAGCATTACTTCATCAGCTAAGCGCATTAAAGCGACGCTACACTGGACTGGGGAGGTGCAGCGAGCTTAGGTTTAAATCCCGAGCTCTGTGTACCGGCCGTCCTGAAATCGGATGGCATTTACACCCGATCTCCCTGCCCGGTCTCGCCGCAAAAACGTGACCAGGAGCTCACTTGAGACGACCCGTTTTCAGGGCCGAAGGGGCGTGGCTACGATTTAGGGACATCAGGTCGGGTCGTCTAAAGGGGCCTTTAGGCGGATTTTCCGCAATCTCAAATATTGTAAAGTGTGTGTGTGTCTTTTTTTTATCGTAGTGACTCTCTGGACGTCATCTTTGGTGAGTAACAGATTTACTTTCGCCATCCTTCCTTATTCTGAAGTGTCCGAGACCGTACCTCGTGAAATTTCTCATTTAAAGAGCATACTCAATTAAAATATAAACTGTGGGCGTGGTTCTTAGACCTGAATGATCACACATGAAAATGGGGATAAATAAAAAAAGCATTTCCTTGCACAAAAAGTTAAAGTGCAACATTATTTATTAAAAGCAGTTCATTCACTGGTCCGATTGGTGATTAATTGAGGATATTAGAATTTAGTGTTCTGAGTTTAGAAACCATGAGCTTGTCTGATGTTTGTAGCCAACATGTAGACGGAGTGACTACCGCAAAGTCAAAGGCCGTTTTGGAAAAGAAGGTGAGTTGTTCAGCTGTCCCCAAACAGCTTTTAACGCTTCTTGCAAATCTGCCAGCTGATCGCTGGATGTTGGTAAACATCGACCGTCGAGGCGAGGTTCAGAAAGCGAATGTCTTTCTCCCGAACGAAATGCTATCAGCTCGACTCCCCTCCCATGAGAGTCATCACATAAAAAAAGGAAAGATTTAGTGAAAACGCGAATGTCAGATGACCGCCAGTGGTGAGCTCGACGAAGCTTTTCATTCGTGTAATCGATACGATTTCTGGCTGCTGATTCGCCGGCACACTGGGGAATAATTGTTTAAATGTTATACATAGCACCTGTCTCTGACTAGATCGTCCTCACGCCGCCGTCAAAATACAGCTGTCGGAAATTCCATTTCACCACTTTTACGAGTTTAAAAATCTTTAATTGTTTTTGGTAAATCGTTCAGTATTTCCCCTGGTAATTTTATTTTACTCTCTCCTAAAATCGAAAATTTCCCTTCTTCTTTGCTATTACATTTCTTCCCTGAAAATTTAGTTTACTTGTACACAAGGCGTGCATTATCCATTGCACAACATCACCGGTATGTTGAATAAAGATGGAGAAAGGAAATAATGAATAAGTCCTGAAAAGGCATATCTCCTCCCATAATTTCTATAGCACAATAAGGAATTTAAATAACAAAGAGCTACAGTTGATAGATTTTTTGTAGAAACTACAGAGAACATTATAAAGTTAGTAAAAATCAATAAATCAGTGAATTATAAATATTCCAAATTTACAACATTTTAGCCACTATTTAATAAAATTCTTCAATTTATATAACAATTATTTATAAGTAATTTTTATTACATTCTTAAACATATTAACTGAGAGTAATATTATTCTGGTTTGGCATTAAAATGTTTAATCAATAGGCCCTACATAATAAAAAGTTTTTTTGAG